>APFE031210228.1:199480-211368 GCA_000404065.3 Pinus taeda | reverse complement strand
AGGACTAAACACATACAGCTCAAGTACCATTTCATATGATCAGTGTTGGAAGATGGAGAGTTGAAGCTGGAAAAGATACACACTAGCCAAAATCCTGCAGATATGCTAACAAAAATTGTAACTAGGGAGAAACTAAGAATATACTCAGTTTCAATTGGTCTTCAAGGATGACGATGAATATGAGAAATAGCCAGGTCCAAAAAGGAGTCATTTTCCAGCAAATGAAGCAACGATGGAGTTCCTACAATCATTCTCCAAGTGGGATATTGTTGGGTGTGGAGCATGATTGTTCAGAGGTTTTTGTTTCAGTCGGATGTATACCCTAGGAAATTTGTACACCCTTCCACATAGGGGGGTGTGGGGGGAACTTGTACCCCTCATGGGGGTTCGGGGGGGCTAATCCCCCCCGACTGGGGGTCCGGGGGCCAGCGGTCCCCCGGTGGGGGTTTCAGGGGTAGCAACCTCGAAGCTAAAAACAGATGTAAAATTGCCTTGTAAAAGTATAATAATTTCTAGTTAATCTGGGTTATTCATTAGGTGGATGATCTGATGGTAGAACTTATGTTTAGTTTAGGGTTTTTTTCCCTAGAAGGCAACCCCTCTCTTTGTATGAGGGCATTGTATTTTTGAGGCTGTGTGATAGATGTGTATTCTTCGATCGAGAAATAGAGAGGTGAGACTGTGAGAGAAAACAAAGGATATTACAACGGATTTGTTGTAGGTTATGTCTCTTCATTTTACTGGATAATAGAAAGGAAGGACTGGCTGTTCAGGGTGGACATAGCCCAAACAGGGTGAACCATGTATATTTTTCTCTCTCTTGTTTTATGCATTTTATGTGTTTATATTTCTATAATATTTTATGTGTTCCATTGCTCCATAATATATAATTTTCTAACAATTGTTGGTGTAGAAAATTGATTTAGTGAACTGAGGTATAAGGATCCATGATATGTGAATGATAGAGGATGAAAAGGATCCTTCAAAGAAACAATAATTTCAATCAGATGTGATTCAATATTTTGATTACTTTTAATGATGTCATTTTGAGGAATCAATGGATCAAGTTTCACATTAGGCTCCGAGAAATTATCTGAACATCCAGTGTCATTCCAAACAAGGTCCTAGTCATTGCAAGTAAATAAAGGTGGAAGCATACTATGAATAAATTCATGAGTATATTTTGAAATATGTTCAATGGGATTAGGTTGAATCTCATCAATAAGGAGAAGTAGTTCAACAATTTTATTTTTGGATTATCTAACCTCTGTGGATAATAAAATATGTTGTACTATAAAGAAACTCTGCTCCCTTTTATCCAATACCTCTTCATTACCTACATTATTGATAACATAAATTTCAATATTGATGCAAGAGATCATTTCATTTGGTAATGAATTTGGAGGAGGATGAAATAAATTATGGGTAACAATTTCTTCCTTTGATGTTCAGGGTACCTCATGACTCAGAAAGGTTGGAAAATAAAAATTGAGATAAGATATTGATGATTTTGGATCTTAAGATTACCAACATCATGGGACAACTAATTATCAATATTAGTTTTAGGTTCAAACTATTTCATAGAGATGAAAAATAATTATCAAAACCTTTCATCCAAAAATTCATAGTCCACATCTCTTTCAGGAAATTCATAACAAAGATAAAGAAATCTATCAACAAAATATTACAATGATTTATATAGTTTCACCTTAGCTTATATTTTCACCCTCAACTTATTGATCCTTTTTTATACACTTTGAAAATAATACTTGTTAAAATCTTGACAAATCTCTTTAACAAGTTGCTCAAAAGAATGGATAGACATAGCTGGTAAAGTGTTTCACCATTCCTTGACACAAACTTTAAGTGTGAGCATGAAAAGTCTGCAAGAGACATCTTCACAATGCACTTCATTAGAATTACAAAATTTAAGAAATTCAAGTGTATGTTATACTATAGATATTCCACCCTCACCATCAAAATTATTTTGCAACAAGTGATGAACTATCTCTACGAGGATTGTAAGATTTAGTATTTTAGAGAAACATATCGGGATTAAAATTTTGGGAGGATCCATTTCCAAATCATAAACTTTAAAACCAAATTCCACAGGCTTAGGTTTTCATCTGACCATTCTTCTAGTGCCAAAATGTGTTGACGGTGTTGGAAATTATTCCAACACTAAGGGGTCTCCCTAATGTAACGTACCAACTAGACCCTACACCATTTGTAATAGGAGTCCCATCAAGGATACCGACCTAAATTCTATCGTGTGTGTCCTTTTCTCTTGGATATCGAATGTAGAATGATAGGTTTGAGACCAAGTGTACTGTGCCAAAAGAATGAGGACAATTTCAAATCTCCATTGATAATTTGCAAAACATGATACATAAGCATAACAATAATATAATGAGCAAGAGCATGCCTTAAGAGAGAATCAAATAGTTGATACTAACTAAGACATACACAACAAGAAAGTGTTAGGAATCAATTGCGAATTAGTTCATAATCAATCACTAACATTTACATGGAATGAAGAGCAGAGATTCAAAGCCAACACACAAGCTGCATGAAACGAATTAGTTCATAAACATATAACCAATATGTCCCACACATGCATACAATTGGAATACTAGATAGACAATATAACCAACAACATAATGCATGGGAATCAAGGAATGAATTGAAAATCTTCTTATTAATATTTGTTCCCATTCAAATACATGTACCACAAGCTTGTCAAAATCTAATAGTGAGATGAGAGATATTCATATCATCTCTAAATTCCAGCACTAGCCTTACAATCCCTATACCTATAAGCTACCAAGAGATAATGATTTCATCTCCTCAAGAAAAAAAAATCAATTCTATTAATAGTCTAGCTTAATTTCTAAAAATCTTATAGAATGAGGAACGAGGTTACATTTATATAAATGAGGAGGTTGACCTTTCACCTTCTCCTATGAATCTTGGACTTCCCTCATGAAATTTTGACTTCTAATTGAATCTCATCTTCTTTGGGACCTTTTCAACTTCCTCATGAACTTTGATACTCATATTGGCTTTCTCTTGATTTAACATTTTTCATTTATGACAAAAATAATATATTTGCAATATAATAAGAGGAAATGCAATGAACTTTAACGTAGCATCTTGTAGGAAATCTATTGGAATTTGAGAAACTTGTTGATTTCTTCATTACACTCTAGCTTTCCTTGGTGATAAGCTTACTATCCAATGGCCACCACTGATTAAGATCATGCATCCATGCAGTGACCAGAAACATGCCCCACAACTCCAATACTAGAAGCACATAACCAATAACTAAGATACAATATGTACATAGTTTAATAAAATAAGAAAAAAAAATCACAAATAAGAATTGATCCGTATATTTGGTTTTGAGAAGTGAGTAAGGGTTCACAACCCTGAAATGTTGATTTCATCTTGGTACCAATGCCTATCCATTAATTCCATTCTTGGCTTATGCTTCAATGCAATCTCCAACCACCATCTTGTCAATTTCTGATTTGCTCGATCTTCCTTTTCCATTTTTCATGGTAATCTTCCCAAGTTTACTCATTGTTTTCTCATCCTTACTAATATCCTTTCTGTACTCTTATTATGTCCATATATCATCACTGTAAAAACACTATGCACTAGGGCACAATCACATTTGATAAAGGAAAGGCTTGAGGTTTGACGCAATTGGAGATTATAGTGATAAAGGAGTCTATACTAGGAGCTAGAGATTTGGAATGCATTAGCATAAGTAGAGAGGACACATACTATTCGCAATCAAGATTTGCAAATGTAAGAGTTCTAGGCTAGGGGAACTTGATGCATGAATGTGATAGAGAGGAGTGAAGATCAAGAATTAGCATGGTTGGGCTTTCCAAGGGAAAGGGTCCCGATTCCAAATGATTGCACTTTGCGATCATGCCGAATAAAAGGAAGTGTTTAAGGATGGCGCACTCACACTTCTTAGTGGAAAGGGTTTGGAACTATGGATCTGTATTATGATGATGTGAGGGGCAAAGGTAGGGGCTCAATGTTGGTGCAGTCACACTTCATAGAAACAAGCTCATGATGTTATGGATCTAGATCACATTGATGCACTAAGATAGGGGATATAATTTGTATTAAGGAAATTCAGGGTTGATTGATATAACTAAGAGGCACTGAAGCTCTGCATTGTGCAACTACAATGTGATTATTTGGGAAAATGTGGGTTAAGAAAAATTACAACCAAGACTCATATTCAAATGGAGAATTCAAAAATTGGCTAAGTGTAATGGAGATTTCAATCAAGAGAGCACATATAAAGAATTTAGAATGAAAATCCCCTTGCATAATGTGTGTTAAACATTAACAGGAAGACCAAAGGTTGTGGAAGACAAAGAGACATGTAATGAAAAAATTGTAGAAATCAAGAGATAAGCTACTAATAGAAAATTTAGATTATGAAGGGAATGAAGCCTATCTAGATTAATCACATGGGTGTAGTTGCGCTTCACAAAACTAGATGGAATCTATGTCTAAGAATTATGCACAAATCTTCTTTAGGGCAAGGTTATCACTAGAAAATGTGACTGCACTAGCTAAGAAAAGTGCACTATACTTGGAAATTACAATTTTGATTAGATAGGATGCAACGAGACTCATGACACACAAACATTGAGAATATTTTAGAAACTTATTCCTTTGATATGATCCCAAAACACAAGATTTCATTTTCAACAACCACCACAATAATATTCAAAGCATGTGTTTCCATATGCCTTCTATCCCATTCTTACATTGCATTTTTGCAACCGAATCTTCGGTCCAAAGAGAAGAGATTGGATGTTGAACTTCAAAAAGAAATGACAAATCTAGTTTCAACTAAATGAATTTGTAAAATTCCTAAATATACCTTTGAGATATTCTACAAATACATATGATAATGATGCTTCAAATGGTTTTTTTGAAAGAACAATATACAATGAAATATGTGCATTTATAATATTTAATGTTAAATGCATAAACAAACCTTCTATTCCAAGTAATTAAATGATCAAGCATATGGCTGAGAATGACATCGATATGCAATGCAATTCTTCACATGATGATGGAATAATATGACTGGAAATTCTATGAAATAATTATGAATACTAAGGCTTTAAGATGCAAATTAGGGTATGGATATCGGAGATGAAACATGGCTAGCAACGCAAGATGCATGTCTAGAATTTGCAATGCACAACATAGAGATGGAAAACTTGAGGGTGCATGGGTAAAGTAGTGACCTCACAAACCATAATGCACTTGGTAGGATGAGAACTAGGATGAAACAAATGTTGACCATGTGCAATGTTCCTTGTAAAACATGACCATCATAGTCCTAGATGATAGTTAGGTGAGGAGAGATAAAGCCATTGAAACCTTGAAAAGTAGAGGGGGACCCAAAATTTGAGTGTTAGGCTAAAATGTTAGCTATTGTTATAGTGTCTACAACACAACTATAAATACATTTATAGAAAACCTATAACCATAGGGGATCCCTTCACACCAGAGTGTTTTTAATGCGTACTTAGTCGCCCACCAGTGTTGGGAGGTTTCATTGGTCTTGCCAATTTGTTATTTCAATATCCCACTCCACATTGCCCCATTATCTAACGATGATAGAGGTTAATTATCTCAGGCATTTTGGGGGCCAAATAACACCTTATAGTATGTGTCATAAATATTCCTACAGCCACAGATGTTGTATTGATAGTGCATCCACATCGTATGCCTAGTATAGGAAACCAACATAGGGAAACCTATATTATCCTTTCCAAGGCACCCCACAAGGTACTATTTCTCTACTAGATCTAATAATAAGCTAGGGTTAACAATGTATAACCTTCACCAAATAAATAATTGTTTAACTTGATCAATATTTTTAAAGTAGTAGAATAACAGGAAGATGAAATAGAAAGGAAAATAGAAGGTCAAGTAAGGATATCAAGGAAACCCCCTGTTGTGGCTGTCTTGCACCATGCAGCACAAGTGCAAGAAGAGACAAGAAATCTCCCTATAGACAGCCTCTAGGTTGATTGTATACCTATTCCTAGGGCATCTTAAATAGAGGAATGCTTGTAAGGTTATATGTGAGTGGTTGCAGCACTCCAATTGTCATGTAAATAAAAGAAAATAAAAGGAGGGGCTTCGTTCAATAAGCTTTCAAAGAGGAAGATTCAGGCCAACTCATGGATCCAAGTGCTGGGGGGTATTGGGGAAATATAAAAAAGAAATGATTCTCCTTCTAGTGGCTGACACATGAAATTGAGACAACTAAAACTAAAGGTGTAGTGATGGTGGAGAGGAGGAAAGGAAGGAGGGAAATAGATACATAGGGATGTAACAAACATAATCCTAGGTATCAATGTTCGAGCAGAAAGGGGAATTCAATGGATAGGGATGTAAGAAAGACATAATCCTAAACCATGGTTATCCAATGAGATGGTAGAAATAGAGGAGTGGAAAATAAGGTTTCAGGCTAAACATGACATGGGTATCATTCTCTGCCAACAACTAAAGTAAATATGAGATGCCCCAGGTACTGCTCTCTATTTAACAGCTAAGATAAATCCATGAATCAACAAGAAACCAACAACCTCATGACACTATTCCAGGAATGGAAAACACAGATGAAGTGAGATTTACTAAGAGGAAATGTGCTACACACTAATTGTGCTTGGAATCAACAGGGAAACACCATTTATCTTAAAGGGTCCAATAACCATTCCACACATTCATCATGGTATCAGTGAAGTCCCATAAAAACATATTGAACCAAAATGGAAACACATAGTTCATCCCTAGCGAGTCTAAGAATTTGGAACCATAACCTTTGTATAATGTGCCTTCCCCCTATTTATAAGAAGAGGGGGAGATGGATTTACAAAAATATCTATGAGTCAGGGCTCCAATAGCCATACTAGACTAGATGTCTACCTTGTAAGGCTTTGCTACCTACATATTACAACAGGGATCGAATCCCTTTCTTGGAAACATAAAATACATAAATTCAAGGAGGAATAGGAGGAAGAATGGAGGAGGGGTCCTCTTTTGTCTCTGTAAGAGATCCAGAATGGGCCCTGCCTTTGTTTCATTGTGCTTCCCAGACTACTTGGCCTGCTTCCGTCTCTTCTCTCCTTACTGATTACGGCACCGACTTGTGGAGGCATGTTGTAAGCTGAGTCCTTCCATGAATGATGCCCATACTGGAATTTACCATCCTAGCTACCAACCCATTAGTAATTTAATGCTCTAAGTAGTACTCTACTATGGCAAATAGTGGTGTGGTCACAGGCCTCTTAACACTGAACGGATGAAACAGGAGGGCATTTTTAATTAACCCTTAGGCCATCTTTTTTATAGCCCTTTTTATGAATTTATGCATGTGACTAGGGGCTAGGACTGGATGTTGAACACTTAGGTGCTAAGGCGTTCAGACTCCTGTCTGGAGGCCTTCTGCCACATATCGCAAAAGTCCCATATCGATGCTTTAAACTATGCTTTAACCTTTTCCTTGGACCAGCCTGACAGTATGGGCACGAGGTCCTTATGGACCCTGCTTTAGTATTTTATTGTGCCCAGGGGGAGGAGTCCCGCATATTGCAATCACATTGCACCATTGCTTAAGCCTTTACCCTTTAACTGCTGCGATCATCAATCATTGATAAACCTGGTGATGTCATCACTGCCACGTCACCTACTAACGTCATCACTGCCACATGTCACCTGTTGAAATGTGGCAACAAGAATATTCCAATTTAATTTGTCCTTGAATTAAATTGTGAATTAAATTTGAATTTAGTCTTAATAGCTACTTGGAAATAATTAATTAATTTGTTTCAAATTACTTAGTTGGAGAAATTCAAGTTAGAAGTCTTTCTAAATTCATGCAAGAGTTATCCCTAAAATTTAGAAGATAAGATTGAGTTATATTTGAGTTGTAATTAGTTAACTCAGTTTACTGAGTTAAGTCCAGTTAAATTAGTTCCAAACTATTTGAGGAACTAATAGAGAGTTAACAGTCAGTTGATGCATGCATGCACTCAACTAGTGCTTCTCTAGTTAACTGAAGATTCCCTCATCAAAAACTCATGCATGTCTATCCTGAGAAAGACCCAATTGAGATTAAATTCAAGGATAGTGTACTATTATTTTCATGTGTTTTCTTATAAAGAAAACTCATGCATGCAACAAGTAATCATTCCTTGAGGATTGCGCAGTTCTAACAATGTGTGAGATAGTGTTCCACTTGGTTGAAGGAGAGTCATCCCAGGGGAACAACGCAAGGAAATAGGAGCTTGGAGGGCAGAGAAGAAGGCTTAAGAGAAGCCAAGATTGCCTGTGAGCATCTGTGAGGATGGTACTGAGAGCTGGCTAGCTGTGAGAGCTAAGGCTTTGTATAATTCCTATGTATTTCCACCTTGTATGATAATACAGATAGTGGGGTTTTTATCTGAGGCTTTCCCCAAAGTATTCTCATGTGTATTGTGCATTGGTTCTTCTTATTATGGTTATATGTGTTCAGATAGATCTTTAAGGTTCCAAAAATTGATAGTAGAAGTAGGTTATAATATTCTACTTTGATTTATATTGCATTATCGGGTTTACCTACACATCATATTTTCTACATGGTCTCAGAGCGAGATTTTTGTAGAGAATTTCTATATGGTATCAGAGCTATGAATAGTATACTGAGAAGAGAAGTCAAAGTTTGAAGTTTCGGGTTGCAGGTGAAAATCGAATTCATATCATACTTCAAGGTTGACCAATGGCATTCTATGGCTTGAGACTCGAGTATGCCTTGGAAGGTAGCTCAAATTACATAGCATGGAAAGATAGAATGGAGGATATATTAGAAGACAATGGGTTGAAGGATTTCATTGATTAAGAGATCCAAAATCCAACTTCAACTAATGCACAAGAGTTGGCTGAGTGGAAGAAGTGTGCGGCAAAGGCCAAACAAATCATCCTTGAGGGAGTTTGAGACCATATTGTCTTGAGTCTCCATGGGAAGGATACTCCATTTTCAGTGTGGAAGACATTGAAGGACCTCTACCAGAACAGTAGTGACTAGAGGAAATTGGCACTCAAGGATAAGCTTCAAATAATCAAGATGGAGAAGGGCAATACTATTTCCACATATCTGAACAAGCTCACCATCAGTAGAGATGAGCTTGGCAGTGTGGGAATAACTAATGTCGATGATGATATGGTGAGCCTCACTCTCCCTGGCCTTCCAAAGAGTTGGAATAGCTACTAGGACTCTATGAATGGAAGGGAGAAGCTTCCAGATTGGGAACAACTGTGGTCATATCTCATGCAGGAGGAGAATAGGAGGAGCACACGAGATGGTTCTTCATCCAAGGATGACGATGAAGAAAATCTGGCCTTAGCAAGTAAGGCAAGGAAAGGGAAGGGGAAGGCTTCCCATTCCAAATCAAATTCTTCTCATGGAGGGAAGAAGGGTGACAAATCTAAAGTGAGATGCTTTAATTGTCACAAGATGGGACATTATGCAACTAATTTCCCATCCAATAAGTCCAAGAAGGGATCCTTGGAAGGATCAGAAGGTGAGGCATTAGAATCTCAGTTCGAAATGGACTTTACCCTCATCACATGCATGGTGTCATCGATGATGGGTTGTGTTTGGTATCTTGATAGTGGAGCTTCATTCCACATGACTAGTGATAAAATTTTGTTCAGTACCTTGGAGGAGAAAGACCTCAAGATGCGCATAGAGATGGGTGATGACGGAAGGTATAGTGTTTCAAGAGTGGGCACGATTTCTTTTCAGAGGGAGCATGGAGCTCCTATCACCTTGACATATGCAAAGTATGTGGACTAAAGAAGAACTTGGTATCGGCCACAATGTTGGAGGACATAGGCTACGATGTTGTATTCAGTAAAGGAAAGGCATTCCTAAGACACATAGCCATGGGTCAGACCAAGATGATAGGGATTCAGGTGAAGAATATCTATAAACTAGAGGTAGATGATTGTGTTGCCTTGAGTACGGAAGCAGAATTGGTGCAAAGCCAAGACAATGGTGAGTTGTGGCATAGGCGGTTGGGCCATTTGCATCATGGGGCTTTAAAGATAGTGCAACAGATATCTACAAGACTTCCCAAAGGTAAACTTGACAAACTTGACACATGGAAAGGTTGTACCTTGGGAATGTACACCAAGTCTTCCTTTCAAGATTGAGACAGTCGAGCAGAGGCTATCTTAGAGCGAGTTCATACTGATGTGTGTGGACCATTCTTGACAGTATCCACAATGAAGAAAAGGTATTATGTGATTTTCATTGATGACTATTCTCATAAATATTGTATTTATTTCATGCAGAAGAAGGACCAAACCTTCACAAAGTTTTGTGAGTTCAAAGCTTTGGTTGAGAAAGAGTCAGGGAAGAAGATCAATGCCTTGAGAAGTGACAACAATGGAGAATATGTCTCTCAAGAGTTTAAGGACCTCTGTGCAGCAGAAGGAATTAAACGAGAGTTCACAACACCTCATAACCCATAGCAGAATGGGGTGGATGAGAGGAAGAATAGAACTATTGTAGGGGCAATACGGGAATGTTGCATGACCAAGGCCTACCACTTCACTTGTGGGCTAAGGCATGCAACACAATGGTCTATTTGCAGAATAGAAGCCCACATCGCATACTTGGGATGAAGACACCAGAGGAAGCTTTCTCCGGTAAGAGACCAGATGTGGGTCACTTCAGGATCTTTGGCTCATCGGCATATTGCCATGTGACAAAGGATGCATGGAAGAAGCTTCAGCCAACATCAGAGTTGGGGATATTTGTAGGGTACACTGATACACCTCACAACTATCGGGTGTGTTTTCGTACCACTCGGAGGACAGTGGTTAGCAGAGATCCCAAGTTTGATGAGCAGAAGGCCATGCGAGTTTCCCTTGAGAGGGAGATCCAACTACAGGTTGTGGAGGAACTGTTGGTTCCTAAGGAGGAGGAGCCTCAGACTGATGCAGAGCAACCACAGGTAGAGGTTTCAGGAGTGGAGACAATGACTCAAGCAGAGTCTTCCGAAGATGGATGGAAGCACACAAGAGAAGATGACATATTGTTGAAGGATGCAAGAGAGAATGTGGGGGCACCATCTTCTCAGAGCAGATAGAGGAGGTCACCTGAGAGGTACACTAGATACATGGCCCTTGCTAGGGAATGTGTTGAGACTGAGCCATCTTCCTTTGAGGAAGTAGTGTAGCATCCGATTTGGGTTGGTGTTATGGTCGAGGAGTATGACTCCATAGTTCATAATAGTGTTTGGGACGTGGTTCCGAGACCAAAGAACAAGTTAGTTGTGAGTTCCCATTGGCTTTACAAGGCAAAGCAAGCTGTTGATGGTAGTGTGGAGAAGCATAAGGCAAGATTTGTTTCCCATGGCTTTTCAAAGATCGAGGAGGATCATGTTGCTATAGTGTATATTTCGATAGAGGAGCAAGATGATGACATTTTGACAAAGGCATTGTCAAAGTGTAAATTTGAGTTCCATAGAGACATGATTGGGGTGGCAGATAATCCCTTTCTTGTTGAGAGGGAGTGTTGAAATTTGGCAGCAAGAATATTCCAATTTAATTTGTCCGTGAATTAAATTCAGGGAAAATTTTAAGAACCCCCCCAAATTTATATGTCTAATAAATGGGTGAATCTGCATGGTATATAGTAAAAATGGAAGGCGATTTTATCAATTATATAATATGTATATATAATTTTTAAGCGAATCTCTCACCAGGTCTGGCGAATATTTTACTCAATTATAAAATCTTGTAAGATCTTGGTATTACCATGGGTCAATACCATGGGTTATCATAAA
>APFE031210228.1:154988-199460 GCA_000404065.3 Pinus taeda | reverse complement strand
AAGCTAAAATGTTTAACATACATTAAATTACAACATCCATTTTTACTCTTGATCCACCAAGCCCTGAGAGGGATCAAATATTTTTCACTCTCAGGATATTTGATACCTCTCAAGGGTTAGTAGATCCAGAGTAAAGATGGATCTATGCGGGTTTAATTCCCCCATTTAAATAGGCTACATTCCAGGTGAATACGATGGGTCAATACCATGTGCCATTTCGGTGAATACCATGGGTCAATACCATCTGCCATTTTTATTTTTATTAATACTAATATTAGGGTTAATAATGTTTTTTTGCATGATATTAATAACAATCTAGTCCATCGTATTCGTCCCACAATGTTTTTCCCATAGGTTCAACCTAAATATAATGCATTTTTTGAGTGTTTGTAAATATAAGGTGACTTATGGAGTAAATATAAAAAAATGTTTTATTTGTTTACCATACCTTTCGTTTATTTATTTTTTATTAATTTACCATACCTCTTTTACAAATATGGTATTTGGTCCATAGGATTCACTTAAATAAAACCTCTTTCTTGAGCCTTCATAAATAGAACGAGGGTTATGGACTAAATATAAAAAAGAGGTTCTATTTATTTACCATACGGCTAGTTTATTTATATTTTTATTTATTTACCATACCTTTTGAGTAAGTATAAAAAGACGTTTTATTTATTTACCATACCTCCGCTTTACTTATATTTTTATTTGTTTACACCCTTGTATGTATATAAGGTGACTTATGGAGTAAATATAAAAAATGTCTTATTTATTTACCATACTTCTCATTTATTTATATTTCTACTAATTTACCATACCTCTTTTATAAATATGGTATTTGACCCATAGGATTCACTTAAATAAAACCTATTCTTGAAAATGGGCGAATGGATTCACTTAAATAAAATCTATTCTTGAAAATGGGGAATGGAAGGTTGTACTCCTAATTTCAAGGGCTAAATTTACCTTTTTTACCCTCTCCCTTAAAATAAGGTGGGCTATTTGAGGTGATTTGTAAAAATGTACTATGATACAAAATATTTGCCCACTAAAAATTTAAAACCCCTTAATTTCGCCAAAGGGCGACATTCGCCCCTAAAATTTTCTATGATTAAATTGTGAATTAAAATCGAATTTAGTCTTAAACAACTACTTGGAAATCATTAATTAATTTGTTTCAAATTAATTAGTTGGAGAAATTCAAGTTAGAAGTCTATCTGAAGTCATGCAAGAGTTATCCCTAAAATTTAGACAATAAGATTGAGATATATTTGAGTTGTAATTAGTTAACTTAGTTTAGTGAGTTAAGTCCAGTTAAATTAGTTCCAAACTGTTTGAGAAACTAATAGAGAGTTAACAGTCAGTTGATGCATGAATGCACTCAAATAGTGCTACTCCAGTTAACGAAAGATTCCCTCATCAGAAACTCATGCATGTCTATTCTAAGAAAGACCCAGTTGAGATTAAATTCAAGGACAATGTGCGAAAGACCCAGTTGAGATTAAAGTCAAGGACAATGTACTATCAGCTGCATGTGTTTTCTTATAAAGACAACTCACGCATGCAATAAAGAATCATTCCTTGAGGATTGCACAGTTCTGATAGTGTGTGAGATAGTGTTCCACTTGGTTGAAGGAGAATCATCCCAGAGGAACAATGTAGTGAAATATTGGAGGGTAGAGAGGAAGGCTTGAGAGAAGCTAGGATTGCCTATGAGCATCTGTGAGCATTGTACTGAGAGCTGGCTAGTTGTGAGAGCTAAGGCTTTGTATAATTCCTATGTATTTCCACTTTGTATGATAATACAGATAGTGGGGTTTTTAGTTGAGGCTTTCCCCAAAGTATTCTCATGTGTATTATGCATTGATTCTTCTTCTTCTTCTGGTTATGTGTTCAACTCGATCTTTAAGCTTCCGCAAATTGATAGTAGAAGTAGGTTATAATATTTTGCTTTGATTTATATTGCATTACTGGGTTAACCTACACATCATATTTTCTACATGGTCTCAAAGTGCGATTTGTAGAACCTTTTCCTTGGAGTGGGCCAGTAGTCTGGGCGTGAGGTTCTTATGGACCCTTCCTTACTCTTTTATTGCGCTCAGGGGAGGAGTCCCACATATCGTAATCGCATTGCACCATTTTTTAAGCCTTTAACCCTTAACCGTAGCGATCGTAGATCACCAATAAACCTGTTGACATCATCACTGCCATGTCACCTACTGATGTCATCACTGCCACATGTCACCTTGCGAGTGGTGACATGTGGAACCCAGAAACAGCCTCATAGGACCCCTGAAAATGCCAAAACAGAGTGACACATGTCCTTTTCCATGTCATCATTTGTACTTGCCACGTCATTGGTGACATCAGTTGCCATGTCAGCTCAGTGGACCAATCAGAGGTCGCCATGTGGCCCCTTGGAGGAGAGAGAAAGAGGCCCACCGAGCCCTGTTTTTCCATGCCTTCCTTTGTATTTAAAAATCAGCCCTCCTCAAAGATTTTGATCCATATCGCAATATCAATGATTTCTTATAGTTTTAGACCCGGCAATTCGCCGATCATTGATGCCACATGAGGAGAGAGAAGAGGAGGCCTGTCCCTTGGTTGGTGCAGCCATTTCCTTTGTAAATAAATTTCCCATCTCCTTGGTGATATGACATCGTATCGAAATTGGTTCCTCGACGATATTACATCGTATCACAATTTCCCCCTGGCACAGTCTTCAGGATTTAAATCCTGCCAATACTAATAAACGAGGTGCTTTGACCTGCTGACGTCGATATATGATATCGGAGATCAACAGATGGTAGTTTCTACAATCACCAATTTTCTTTGCCTCTTGGTCTCGCCGATGCCGATATGCAATGTGCCTAGACCTACTGCCACTGATATGCCATTTTTCCCTCAGGATTAGCCATTTTTTGGGTTTTCTAAGCTTTCTAGAGGGATTCTTCAACATGCCTTAACTTCTAATCTAGGAATCTTTTTTTAGACTTCTATATACCCCCTGAAAGCTCTTTCCGAGAACTATGCACTGCAAGGGGTCCCATCTCGTTCTGATATCTTATGTGGCTCAAAGTTTGGCATCAAACATCATTATTATTTGGCTTTTGAAGCCACTAGTGACTGAAAAAGCAGTGAGTGACAACATTGGCTCCTACTTGGGATAATGCCTTGCTGGCAAGGTGGTGAGAAACTGTGGACCAATATCCTTCACCATTAGGCATGGAGTTAGTAATATATGAATTTTGTGATCAACAAAATCTACAAGGGACTTTCGTCCGGAATCTAAAATGCAGAAAATAAAAATTCTAATGACTAAAATAGTAAATGCTCAGCTGGCGAGCTTATTTATTTACAATCCTACTTATGCACAGTACTTAATTCAGCTAAGTATGTTCAACTCTCCAATAAGCCAGGCCAACATTAGAGTACTGGACCACATGCCTTGATATTGCTGAAAAACAAAATCAGAAGCAGGATGCACCATGAAAAATCAACGAATGAAGAACCTGCTATGCGCTGCTGAAGTAACCTCTGTTGTTGGCTTAAAAATAGGTTCATTTACTCAGCCATTGGTTCATGGAATAGACTAGGAATGTTTACGGCAACTTTGATTTCACTTGTAGCTTGCTAACCAATATTCTCTTGGTTAGGGCAGCTAAAAACACCCTTCATCCCCTCAACTTCAGTCTTTCCAAGAAAAATTGATTGCTGCTCTTTAACTACACATTTTTCAATGGGGTTGATGCCTTGGAAATCTGCGATAGAATCTTCTCTATCATAAGTATAAGAGTCATAAATTGGAGGGTCTGTTGAGAAGTCTTGGCATAAATATTTCTACAACAATTCATCTTTGGGCTCTTCTTGAAAAAATTGTTGTTGGGAGCTTTCTCCTCATTGACTGGTAAACAACTCCTTCTGCACTTTCATGACCATTTCCTCCTACTCTGAATAGTATGCATCATAAATGGGAGGAGGTTCTTGATCTTTCTCTCCATGTGAAATATGTGTATCGTGGGTGGGCGCATCTTAACTGGTCTCCTCTTCTTGTGCATCTCCCCATAAGAGGGATTGTGGGGGCTCTGCGTCACTTGACTCTCTATCAGAGTCATATTCATCAAAGCAAGGGGAAACATTAAACTCAGCCAAATCAAACCCCTAAGGTTTTATTTGAAGGGTGAAGATGTTTCCTTCCTCTCTTTCTTAGTTAGTGGGTGATGCCTCTTGATGCACGTGGATTTTTTCTTGGAACGGAGCTCCACAAACATCTTTAGTAGATTCACCAACCTCGGGACTGTTTTTATCATTACAAAATTTGCAACAATATTCAAACATATCATTTAGTAAATAAAATGTCTTGCGATGTTGATGGAATGTTGTATGGAAACATTTCAAGGAAGATATGTTGCCTTGAGGTAGTGTTTTAAACCAAACCCTAGCATTCCCCTCTAAGACAATTTGAACAACTTCATTAGTACATCTTCAAGAAGAATACCTTGTTGCTCCATGCATTCATGAAAGTCTTTGAGGCACTGGTCTGGTCTTCTCTCTGAGTTCCCACTGAATTTAGGCAAATAGCTATCCCACTCATGAAATGAAGGAACATGGTTAGGATAACCAACAATGGAAGAGAAATCCAGTGGGGAAAATTGGTTGGCCAGGAATGCAAGAAGGGCCATCTTGAAAACCTCCCTATGTGATTTATTTCAACTTCAAAAGTGGGGAGAGTTTTCAACTGCTATAGCATTAGAGTGAGTATGGGGCTGCTTAAAATATAGGATGATTAAACTAGAGATATAGACAGTGGAGTTGCTAAGATGTTTACCATAAAATTGACAAGTGGAGTCACCAAGGTGATAACTCTTCAACTCGCACTTCCTATGCTCACCTAAAAAAGTAAATGAAATTCTTTGTCATACCTCGGGAAAAATATTTTAATATGTTCCCTGAAAATTGTGCCAGAAAGATGTTGTGGCTAAGTCTTACACGATGCAGGAGGAGACAAGGAAGCTCCCTAGAGGAAACCTTTGGGTTGATTGTAGACCACTGCCTAGGACATCTTAAATAGAGGAGTGCTTATAAGGTTATACGTGAGGGGTTGCAACACTCCAATTGTCAAGTAAATAAAAGAAAATAAAAGGAGGGGCTTGGTTCAATAAGCTTTCAAAGGGGAAGATTCAAGCAAACTCATGGATCCAAATGTTGGGGGGTATTTGGGCAATCTCAAAGAGAAATGACTTCTCCTTTTGGTGGTCGGCACACGAAAATGAGATAGCTAAAATTGAAGTTGTAGTGATGGTGGAGAGGAGGAAAGGAAGGAGGGAAATAGATGCATAGGGCTATAACAAAACAAATCCTAGGTAGCAATGTTTCAGTAGAAAGGGGAATTCAATGGATAGGGTTGTAACCAAGACAAAATCCTAAACCACGATTTTCCAATGAGATGACAGAAATAGAGGAGTGCAAAAGAAGGTTTTAGACTAAACATGACATGGGTATCATTCTCTGCCAATAGCTAAAGTAAATCTAAGCTTCCCCAGGTACTGTTATCTATTTAGAAGCTAAGATAAATCCACAAATCAACAAGAAACCAACAACCTCATTACACTATTTCAGGAATGGAAAACAAATATGAAGTGAGGTTTACAAAGAGAAAATGCACTGCACATTAGTCATGACTGGAATCAACAAGGAAACACCATTTATCTCAAATGGTCCAATAACCAGTCTACACATTCATCATGATATCAGTGAAGTCCCATAAAAGCATATTGAACCAAAATGGCAACACAGATTTCAACCCTCATGGGTCTGAGAATCTGGAACCAGAACCTCTGTATAATGTGCCTTCCATATATTTATAAGAAGATGGGGAGATGGAGTTACAAAAATATCTAATAGCCAGGGCTCCAACAACCATACTAGACTAGTTGTCTGCCTTGTAAGGCTTTGCTACCTACATATTACAGCAAGGATTGAATCCCTTTCTTGGAAACAAAAAATACAGAAATTCGAGGAAGAGAGGGAAGAATAGAGGAGGAAGTATTCTCTTGCATATCACAAAAGTCCCATATTGACACTTTAAACTATGCTTTAACCTTTTCCTTGGAGCGGGCTGAAAGTCTGGACGTGAGGTCCTTATGAACCCTACATTACTCTTTTATTGCGTCCAGGGGGAGGAGTCCCGCATATTGTAATCACACTACACCGTTGCTTAAGCCTTTACCCATTAACCACTATGATCATTGGTCGATGATAAACTTGTTGACGCCATCACTACCATGTCACCCACTAGCGTCATCACTGCCACATGTCACCTTGTGAGTGGTGACATGTGGCACCCGGAAACAACCCCATAGGGCCCCTGAAAATGCCAAAAACAAGTGACACATGTACTTTTCTATGTTATATTCCATACTTGCCACGTCATTGATGACTTCAGCTGCCATGTCAGCTTGGTAGACCAATTAGAGGTCACTACGTGGCCCCTTGGAGGAGAGAAAGAGGCCTGCCAAGCCCTATTTTCACATGCTTTCCTTTGTATTTAAAAATCGGCCCTCCCCAGTGATTTTGGTCCATATCATAATATCAATGATTTCTTATAGTTTTACACATGTGACCCCAACGATCTGCTAATCGTCGATGCCAAATAGAGGAGAGAGAAGGTGAGGCTCGTCCCTTGGTTGGTGCAGCCATTTCCTTTATAAATGAATTTCTTGGCCCCTTGGTGATATTACATCGTATCACAATCGGTCCTCCAACGATATTACATCGTATAAAATTGTCCCCCCGACATGGTCTTCATGACTTAAATCCTGCCGGTACTGATAAACGTGGTGGTTTGACCCGTTGATGCTGATATATGATATCGACGATTGGTAGATCACAGTTTCTACAATCACTAATGTTTTTTGCCTCCTAATCCCGTCGATATCGATATGCGATGCGCCTAGACCTGTCGATGCCGATATATAATTTTCCCCTCAGACTTAGCCAGTTTTTGGGTTTCTGAGCTTTCCAGAGGGATTGTTCAACAGGCCCTAACTTCTGATCCAAGAACCATTTTTGGACTTCTATATACCCCCAGAAATCTCTTTCTGAGAACTATGCGCTTGAGGGGGTCCCATCTCGTTCTAATAGCTTTTGTGGCTCAAAATTTGGCATCAAGCATCACTGTTATTTGGCTTTTAAAGCCACTAGTGACTGAAAAGGCAGTGAGTGACAACACCCCCAAATCCAAAAAACATAGGCCAAGAGAAAAGTTAACTCTAACAACTACAACCAAGAAAAGGGTAATAAAAATAACCAACCAAAGCAAGGGGAAAACAAAAATTTACGTACGAGCTTCCCTTGTTCCTTATGTGATGAATACACGAGGGTTTCACTCAATGTAGCTTTGACATATCACGTGTGTTCATGGAATACTAAACAATACCCTTAATTTGAGCACATATTGGAAAATACCTCTAAAATGACATTATCTAACCCCTTACTGATATGAACCCAATACATCTTCCCAATTTAAAAGACCTCTATTTTCACTAAATGTTTTAGGTATCAATATTTTCATTAATATTTTTTTATACGCCTTTATATTTTTTGATTAAATTTGAGCTCCATTTTTTATACCCGTCAATATAAAAACCCTCTACCCTCTCACTATATTATGCAATTTTTTCCTCAATATATATCCCCCACTATGAACGTATGTGGTATGGTATTTCTCCCCCATTGAATCTCCCATGGGTGAATATGGTCATGATACCATCACTACCCCTAGACCGCGGAGTGTAAATGCTTGAAAGAAGTTATGCCCCATCTAGGTCTCACTCCCCACTAGGGGGCACAACCTCCCCAAAATACCTTCCCTCAACCACACCAACTACTAGTTCTCCATAACCCCTTCCTTCAACCCATTATGTAGACTTGGTGGCATCCCTTCCATTTCTAGTGACACAATGTTCACTAGATCTTCTCCTTTGAAGAATACTAGAAGTAATTATCCCTCTTCACCTTAAACAATCACCTTTGATTGGTATTGACATATAAAGGCATGACTCCCATATTCTATCTTATTTCAAATATGGTTTTATGTTAAGAAATTTACAATTCATTGATGTAACATATATGATGGGGTATCTTCATGTATTATGTCCACCATGTATTTGAAACAACTAGTCTTTCCCACTCTTGTTCCATCAATGAATGAGTTCAAATATTTGATGGTAGAATATGTCCCCCTTAGGGATATTGCCTAATCTCCCTTTCATGTTATCTAATAATACTATTTTGATCAATGTAATTCTAATGTATAGTCCTATGGATTACAATATCCTCCTTGGATGAGACTACATCAATTCCATGAATGTTGTGGTGTTTTCACTCTTTTGGGTCATGATATTCCCACATGAGGGATGCATAATCACCCTTCATCAATTTAATCATCCGAGTTCATTAAAAATGATAGAAAATCAATGGATATAATCGATTTTGAGGGGGAAACCTCATTTTACAATTAATAAAATAAAAAGTTTATCAAATTGTGATGAAACTAGGCTTCCTAGTATATATATAGGGGACAACGAATACAATGAATCTTTTTGGCTGGCCTACTAATATAAAAATAAAAATGTAATAACCTAATATCTAGTGCTTAAAAATGGGTTTATGTGTTTAACATGCCCGTCCCCTTCAAATAAGTTTTGTCCTTAACATTTAACTAACTATGGATGTTTTTGCATGAATAACCCATCTTCCCATGTGACCTCTTCCACTAGTAGGCTCCTCCATTTGATGAGGTATTCAATAATGCTTGATTTCATATCTACTTAATCCTTGTTTTAATGATTTCTTCTAGTTCTAGTATATTTTACCTTCTTTATAAATATCTATTAAAATAGTTTGGACTATGATCTTATCATTGAATACTTTCTTTAAGTAAGAAATATGGAATGTTGGAAGTACACGTGATGATGTAAGCAACTCTAATTTTTAATCCATACTTCCAATCCTTTGCAACATCTTATAGGGGCCATAATACATGGATGCTAATTTATTTTCCTTCTTTTGTTTCTTGAGGGACATCTGTTTATGTGGTTGTATCCTAAAAACTACACAATCCCCCACTTGAAATTCCCTTTCATTGCAATGCTGGCATGGTTGATGTTTCATCCTATTTTATGCTATAACCAAGTTTTCTTTCAATAATTTGAGAATATTTTTTGCGTTCCCTATGTGATCCTCCAATACTTGAACCTTTGCACCCCATTTCATGGGTGGTGTGATCGATGGAGAATGATTATATATATATATATATAATATATATATATATATATATATATATATATATATATATATATATAGTTCTATAAATTGTGACATTTTGTAGGAAGTATGAAAGGATGTGTTTTACCATCATTCCAATAAGGGAAACACTTGACCCATTATGTCGGTTTATCATATGTAAAGAGAAATATATATCCTTCTAAACATTTATTCATAATCTCAATTTACCCATCAGATTGAATATGAACAACGAGCCAATTGAGTACCCAAACAAGGAAATAATTCGGTGTTGGGTGTAGGAATTACACTTAAGCAAACTCCTCAACACTTAATTTTTCAACCCAGGGGATATGTAAACTTAAATACAAAGCACAGGTAATGCCAGAGATGGTATGAGTATTTCTAATATAAATCCTTACTTTCTTTAAAGGAATGATTGCAGAATCAAATTAAAAAGAGAAAAAGGCAACTAGAACCATCCAAATAATCTAAGACTGGAACAAGGAAGAATGCATTTGCAAGAGGGAAATAAAGATAAAGGGCAATCACTCTAGCTAATTATTGTTTAACTACTGAGTGTGTGTTTTTCTTTAGCAGAGACACTTAGCAGTCTCATCATAAAGGCTCTTAAACCTACTCCTTTAGAGATTTCCTTCTTGCACTAATATGTCCTATACTATCGTAGTCTGCTTGCACTAGTGTAGGAACAAAGATTTATGCAGAAGGTATAAATGGTGTCTTTACTAAAGGATTTTTACTTCCTGCAAGGGCTTGAACTTTTCCAGGTTTAAAGCACTTAGATCCCATGGCAAGGAACTAGTTCTTGCACTGGATCAGATCTTCCTGCACTTACCATTTAATTCTTAAAATGAGTGCTTAATTATTGCAAGTGCTATTATACTGTTAAATTGAATTTCACACATACAAAATTGAGTGTTTCCGATCTTGACAGAGTACAGGAATAAAGAAATAATCGATATGCATTTATCCTATTATAAGCATTGAATGAAAAAAATAAGATTGCGGGAATTAGACTAAGAAAGCTTGCTACATCACACCAACGTGCACTGGTTTAGGTTCATTTCTCCTAATTGGACTAGGTGGGGAAAACCAATCAAACAGAATTGCAGAAAAGGAGATATCACATCAATGTGCACTGGTGCAGGGTTATTTCTCCTGCTTGGACCAGGGGGAGGAAAACCAATCTGAAATCAAGTGCAGGAAATGGAATTTATCTACTTCACACAATGGACCCACTTTCACTCAGACAGGAATGCATGTGCTTAAAATTAAATCACACTTGACAATGTAAACACAAATTACAGGAAAACAGGAAATGGGGTAAATGTGCTGGGTTGGTTGGGCCCTAGCCAACCAGCGTGTTTCCCCTTTAAATAAAAATGTTGCTCAGTACCTTAATCAATTCATTAGCTCAAATACAAAAACACGATTTGTGAAACATGAGGTGGAGCTCCCTTTTATTAATTCACTGAGGCAAGTACATACATTAATACATCATCCAGCCCAGATTCGGGCGATAACAAAATACAGCAAACTATTACTGCCTCTCTAGCTATGTCTCTGTTCTATCGAAAACTTCCCTTAGTCCTATTTACATTCTACATTATATAGATCTATGGCCAAAGGCCAAAATAGATCATTCAACCAATTACATAACCAAACATAGAATTTAGCTTTTCGGCCTTTAAAATTATACAATTAGCAAAACTGGTCGTAGCCAATCTCCAACTTTCGTTCTTCACAGATTCGATCTTGGCTACCTTTGGATTGATCTTGCTGTCGTGGTTGAAGCTGCTCAAACTGAGGTGGTGATCAAGGAGGTTAAGATCTACTGCAAGGATTTGTTATGCTAGCAACGGTGCAAGATCTGATCCTACACTAGGATCAGCGGTCATAGTAAGTTAACTACCAAATAAACATTGGAGATATCGATAAGTTACAAAGAGTGATTAAAAGTAAGAAATCATGTAATAAATGACTAATTAATGCTAATTTAAATTAAAATTATGAAAAATAAAGTTTATATGAAATATGTTACTGTGCTTGGATTGGTGCAAGATGAGGGTGTATAAAAGAGGTAAAATAGTGGTAAATGGTTATGATTTAGGAAGGGGAGAATGGAAAAAAGAGAGACAATTAGGGGGATGACATCCTCCCATCCCTAAGTAATTGTGTGTCCTCACACAACTCTTTACGTTTGCAAAAAACCTTCAAAACTTTGAGCATTCCCGCTCAATCCTGCTCTGGCATAATGACATCAGCCTGCAATGTTTCAAACTTCCTCTTTCTGATGTTCTTTAGTTTCTTTGTCATCTTTTTAAGTCACTTGAAACATTGCACAACTCGGTACTTCCAAATTCTAACTTCTCTTTTATTTTTCTGGATCTTCGTCGTTAATTCTTCTTTACTCTATTCTTTATCCTCCTGTGCTTTAGCTATGAGTTGTTCTAAGTTCTGCTCTTGAAGCTCTAGTTCAACTATCCGAGCAACAAGAGTTACCAAATATTCTTCTTCTTTTGTCTCGATAGGGGTTGTGTCTTCCTCAAGGACCTTAGTATCCCTCATGGTTACATTAGGAAATTCTTCTTCTTCTGGTTCTTCTTCTTGCACTAGTGCAGAAGGGGATTCAACGTCCTATGGGGATTGTGGTTCTTTGCCTGCACCAAATTATTTATTCTTTTTCTGGGGCTTTTTAATGAAATCTGCCAATAGAGTGTCATTTTTGACTTCTACAAATTTTACTGTGTCCGCAAGGACTGACAGATTATCTTCTTTTGGGTTTTGTGCCTATACTGGTGGCGTAGAAGGAGTCTCTTCAATAGGTGCACTAGTTGTCTTCTTATTTGGAGATGGGGCCCTTTCTTCTTTTGACTTTTCATGTCATTTCCTTTTTGCATTGGTGCAAGAAGGACTCCCCTTTACATTCTTACTTGGACCCTTGCTTGTGCTAGCGAGGTCCTTTGTCTCCTTTCCAGCATCTATCTTTTTATGTAGTTGTTTTAACATCACCTCCCAGGTCATGCCTTTAACTTCTAATTATTTCTAGACCAAAATATTTATTAGGTTGTGGTGATATAACATCTTGTCGGCCTGGTCTGGCCGTCCGTCTCGCACACCTTTGGCCATTTTTTTCCAAGCTCTTAAGCAAAAAATAGGGGAAATTCACCATCCTCTGGATGTGCCCCGTGGCTTCGAAATAATGCAACATCCTAAAATGGTACACAAAAGTGCAGGAGTACCTTCCCTCACAAGTTACGAATTTCTGTAGGATGAAAAGGAGGTCCTGTCACTATCCCAACAGGGCACTACACAGAACTCCTTCCTTCCAATCTACCTGCATCTTCTTGTCGACGACGAAACTTTGCCATCACTTCCTTTGTAGTTTCTAATTTTTAAACCACTGCTCACCAGTATTTTCCAAGCTTGTTGCTGCTACTATAAACTCTTATGTAACCTCAAATTCTAGAGGCCCAATTTTTACTCGGCCATTTTTGAAACTTCTCACAAACTGTAAGGCCACATCACTGTTGTGCCCATCAAAATTTTGCAAGAATTGAAGAAATTCCAAGTCTCGCAATAGTGCAGGAATATTGTGATACTTAGCAGTTTGGTCTACCCTACTAAGAGATGAAGGTTCACTTCGAACAGGCGGCATCACTACTTAACAGTTATGAACAGTCGAGATATTACATGCAACACTGGGAAAATTGGTTCTTATAGATAGGGATCCAACTATCCACCATCCCTTCCATCTTATCACCCATTTATTCCACTAAAATAGTCGTGGATGCACGACATCTTTGAGATCATGCCGGATTGGTACTTGCGGCGATGTTTTAACGGCTAGGTGAGGTAATCAGTATGAGTGAAGGACATCTAGGACTATGGGAAAAAGGGGCAATTATATCCAAGCAATGGTTAAACACTTCTACACTCCTTCATAATTAAAAAAAGAGAACTTAGAATTCCTTACAAAATGATCATGATTCTTAACTTAAAAACACCTTGTACTTTAGATAATTTTCTCCTAGTTAATATGATAGCACAAGTAGTCATCGACTAAGTGAAAGGACTTCTTATAAACTTTCATAATGATCACTTTCCTATGATGTATGCTATGGAAAGAACAAATTGTACTATGTTTCTAACAGGGTGCATGCTTGCATCGGTCTGCTTGCACTGGTTAGCTATGCTATTCTTTTGGTACCATTTTGCTTGCAATATTATATAGGACAACATGCTTTCACTAGTGCAAGCATAATATCTAAAAAAAAGAACAAGGAATTTAAGTAAATTATAGGCTAGACTTCCAACATGGCTTCCTCAATTTATACTAGAAATTTTCTTCGCCCTTTCTTGATGCTTTAGAGCATATCCTTTTACTCTTTGTGCACGAGATCCTGCAATGAATTCATGAGGGAACAAAGAAGTGGGAAAAGGGAAATTTCAGAATGGGAAGGAATTCTATTACAGGGATTCCAGGAATAGTACCACAAGAGGGGATAAACAGAAGTGGGATAGGGGAAAAAATTCAAGGGTAAAGTGGGGATTTTTATGAAATGGACATGGTAAATTCAGAAGAATATGGGAAGGTTAATCATTCTAGGATTGAAGAAGAAAATTGAGGGAATATTATGAAAGTGGAATATGAAGAAAGGAAAAAAAAATGGAAGGTCTGCCTACACTGGTGCAAGAAAAAAATAACTACAGCGAAAATTAAGCATTACTTGAATAAAAATATCCATGCTAATTACCCTGATTGCATAAAGGTTGGTTCTACTTAACCTACCTTTACTTGGTGGTCGCTAGCATATCTAAAGATCAAGCAACATTTTCTTTTTATTAGAAATTTTTTGATCTTCCTACCAGCAAGCTGGTTTTTAGGTTGATCCTTCTGCAATCATGTTAGCGAACTAATTTTCATAACTACAGGAAAATGTTTTTTCTTTACTTTAAAAAAAAAAAATTGTATTATTTTTTTTTTTAAGAAGAAGAAGAATTCATGTTTTCAAAAGCTTAGTATTACCATTCACCACTGCCATCCCAAATTGTTGTTGGACTTGCTGTGTAAAATCTTTCCTAGCAAGTGGCTGAAAATACTTCTTTAATCTGTGTCCATTTACCAAGAATACTAAATTTTGTCCATCAATAGTTTTAACTTCTACTGCTCCATTATTGAATACTCGGATCACTTCACAAGGTCCCATCCAACGTGTATGGAATTTCCTTTTGAAATTTTTAACTCTAGAATCATAAAGGAGCACCCAATCACCTTGTTGGAATTTATTTTTCTGAATAGACTTGTCATGACACCTTTTGCATTGCTGCTGAATTAGTATGTTTTGCTCAACAACATCCCTACGAAATTCATCTAACTCATTTAATTGGAGAAGATGTTGTTGTTATGCCTCAAAGAGATCTAGTCCTAACTAAACTATAGCTCTAAAAGTTTTGATCTGGAATTCAATTGGCAATAGAACCTGTTTGCCATATACCAGCTCATATAGTGTATGTCCCATGCTATTTCTCCAAGTGGTTCTGTATGCCCACAAAGCTTCTAGTAATCTTTCAGCTCAGTCTTTCCGAGGCATATTTAATGTCTTTGTAAGAATGGACTCGATCACTTTGTTTGTGGATTCCACCTAGCCATTTGTTTTCGGGTGATACGGTGTTGATTTTCTGTGCCAAATCTTGTATTGCTCCATCACACCCTATACCAAATTAGAAATAAACTGCGGACCATTGTCAGAAACAATTTCTCTAGGCACACCAAATCTAGTAAAGATTTCAGTAAAAAGAAAATCAACAACAACTTTTTCTATAGGAAAGGAAACAATTTTAGCTTATACCCATTTTGTAACAAAATTTATACAAACCAAAATATGCTTTTTACTTAATGATGTTGGATTTATTGGCCCTATAAATCAATAGCCCATTTTTCAAACAGCTCAATCATAACTTGGGGGAATAAAGGCATTTCATTGGTTTGATTAGGCTAGCCCATTCCTTGAAAACTATCACATCGCCTCACATACTGTTTGGCATCCTTAAACAAGGAAGGCCAAAAGTAACCAGCACGTAATACTTTATATGCAGTCTGCTTATCAGCGAAGTGGCCTCCACAAGGTTCATCGTGAGCGGATTTCAATATGTCAAACACTTCCTCCTCTCTTACACACCTATGGATAATCAGGTTTGGACCAGTGTAAAAGAGATCTCCTTGAATCCAGGATTATGCGGCACTTTTCTGAATAATATTCCACTTTTCACAAGCAGACAAGTGGGGTGGTGTTTTCCTAGTAACCAAGTAATTAGCAATGTCATCAAACCATGGAGAATCTATTGACATAGAAAAAGGATGTTCATCCGGAAAATCATCATTAATAGGAATTGCTTCACCAGGATTATCTAATCTAGAAAGACAATCTGCTACAACATTAGATTTTCTTGGTCTATCAACAATAGTAATATTAAATTCCTACAACAATAGTAACCACCTAGTCACTCTACCACTAGTCAATGGTTTTTCATCAAATATTTAATCGCAGAATGATTAGTATGTACAAATACTTCATATCCTGTAATACAGTGCCTGAACCTATTAATTGCAAAAATTACAGCTAAAAACTCTTTCTCGGTAACTATATAATTTAATTTAGCAGAAGACAAATGGTTACTAATATAATAAATAGCATAGGATTGCTTATTTTCCTCTTGTCCTAAAGTTGTGCCCATAACCAAATCTGAAGCATCAGAGAAAATGTGAAAAGGCAGGGACCAGTTAGGACCTCTCAAAACTGGTGCATGTACTAACTTTTCCTTTAATGTTTCAAAAGACTGTTGGCAAGCTGTGGTCCAAGAAAATTCATTATCCTTAGCTAGAAGTCGGAAAAGAGGTGTAGTTATCTTAGAAAATTTTTCAATGAATCTTCTATAGTAACCAGCATGTCCTAAAAGCCCAATTACTTCCCTTTGAGTTTTGGGTGTAGGAATATGCAGAATGATTTCAATGTTTGTTGGATCAACCTAGATACCTTTACCAAAAATGAAATGGCCAAGTACCACTCCCACTTTGCACATTAATCTACATTTCTTGTCACTCAAGACAAGATGGGCTTCCTAACAATGAAGAAGTACTTTCTCCAGATTTTTGAGAGCTTCCTAAAAAGAATCACCAAACATAGAAAAGCCATCCATATAAATTTCTACAAATTCTAGATCAGCAAAAATGGCCAGGACTTCCCTTTGAAAGGTAGCCGGGTCATTACATAAACCAAAGGGAAGCACTTTATAAGCAAATGTACCCCATGTACATGTAAAAGTAGATTTATCTTGATCTTTGGGTGCAATCTGTATTTGGTTATAGCCACTGAAGCCATCCAAAAAGGAAAAATATTTCTTTCCTGCAAGGGTATCAAGCACCTAGTCATTGAAAGGGAGAGGGAAATAATCTTTGAGAGTGGCCTTGTTTAATTCTCAATAATCAATACAAATATGACATCTTCCATCTTTCTTAGGTACTATCACTAATGGAGAGACCCACTGACTGTCGAAAATAGGATAGATAAAACCGACATCCAAGAGTTTTTGTACTTCTTCCTTCACAATATCTCTTAGAGCTGGATTCATTCACCTTTGGGGTTGTCAGACAGGTCGGGTTCCTTCCTAAATAGAGCTATGATGTGTACAAGTTTCAAGAGGAATACCCTTCATATCTTCATAGCCCCAAGCAAAGGAACTAAGATGGTTTTGCAACAAACTCACAAGCTACTCCTACTGAGATGAGTCCAAATCTGAACTAATATGCAAGGATTTACCAGGGCTAATCTCAACAAGAGTAGTATCAGGCTCAAGAGTACTCAAGGGAGTGGTCAAATGCAGCAGTACAAAAGAATGAGAATCATGATTATCCTGAAAATCTAGGCTGAAAATCTGGCTCAATGGCTCAAAATTAGGCATAGTGTCTAGATTACGAAGGAAATCTTGAATCTCATCTTCTTGTGAAGACCCAGTATAATGATGGATAAGGGTAATGGGTTGAGTCTCTTCATCACTGCTTTGATCCAACCATAAAGTATCTTGAAGGTCCTGAATGGATCTAGCAAGGGGGTATAAGGTAACTTTCTTCCTAGGATCTCCATATGAAATATACATATCACCAGAACGACATCCAATATATGCATTGGCCATAGCAAGCCATGGTTGACCCAAGATCAAGGGATGTCCTCCTACTAGGTTCTTTGGCTGAAGCATAATGAAATCCACAGGATATTCCAAAGAATCTAATGAGATGATCATATCATCCAATACTCCTTTTGGCTTAATTTTAGATCTATCTACTAATTCAAGCACAGTGGGAGTAGGGCGAAGATGAGATAACCGAAGTTGATCCATTGTTTGCTCAGTCATGACATTATTGGCTACCCCCAGGTATATAAGAACATTAGAGACAAGGACATTACCAATTTGAACTGAGACAATAGGGTTTCCGGGATCAGTATATTTTTCCATAGACACACATCCTGTCATCAACTCTACTACCCTACCAACAAATTGAATGGTTTGGGGTTCCAATCTCTTCCTCCTGGGTTTCTTGAGACAGAGTTCCTTAATAACCTTGGTACAAATGGGGATCTCTTTGATGGCTTGAAGCAAATGTATCTTAATGAAAATATTCTGAAGCTCTGATGCCAAGCTAGTCTCAGAAATAGGCTCACTTCTTTCCATTACTAACCTCTCGAGGAAGGGAGGCTGGTTGGAAGAAGATGGCAGGGATTCAAAGGGTAAGGGCTACTTAATGACAGCTTTTGGAGAATGGTTAAGAGTTTCCTCTTCTCCTTTCTCTTCATCAATCACTGTAGGTTGCTTTTGATTTTCTGATGTTACAGTCCTTCCTGATCTTAATTGAATATCATGAACCCCAACTGGAATAGATTAGTACTTGAATGGTAAAGGTGGGTTTGTTACATAGATCATTTTCACTGCTTTATTATTGTTATGATTGGGTATAGGTTGAGTAGGCAACTGAGGAGGTCGAAAAGGTGTAGGTAAAGGCAACGATGGAGTAGACTGACTCGGAAGTTGAGGCACTGAATAAGGTGTATGCGTAGATGGATATGACTGCATAGGTGGTTGGTAGGAATATGGAGAATGAGTTGGCCCTCTCCAACCTTGTTTCCATGGTTGAGAAGGATGCCCATGTTGATATTGATTCCCATACTGCCACTGCTGATTAGTGTTAGGATAAGAATATGCATGCGAATTATAACCAAAATAGTGTTGAGAAAATTCAGGAGCCATACCTGCACCTACCTGAGGCCAATTTCTTCTTGCTCCCATAGCATACAAGTATTTAGCTTTAGGTTTTCCCCCTGTAAATACAACTTTAAGTCTTGGTATAGAGGGACATTTTTCTGTGACATGGTCTTTTGCACAAATAGCACACTTATTAGTTTCTTTCAAAGTAAGAGGACACTCTTTAGGAGGATGTTTGTCTCTACATTTAGAACAGAAAATACATAATGACTCTTGTTCCTTCATGAGTTTTTTCTAAAATTTTAAAGAGTCCAACTGTTTGGTAACAGTATTCATTATATCAATTTTCATGTTTTCCATTTTATTTTCTAGTCCACTAATCATAGCATTAGTAGATTCGGTTTTTTTATTTCTATTTCGAGTTCCTCTACCGGATCTATACTGATTTCTTGAAAATTTCCTGCATAATTCACAAATTTTCTCAAACATTTGCTGAGAAATATCACCTTGTCGAGTTCCTCTACCAGATCTATACTGATTTCTTGAAAATTTCCTGCATAATTCACAAATTTTCTCAAAAGTTTGCTGAGAAATATCACCTTGTCCTAACAGATTTAAATTACTTCTAGCATTATCAGTAATTCCTCTTAAGAACAAGGTTCTAATAGTACTGGGATCAAGCTTAAGTTTTGACCTCTGTAAAATATATAGAAATATATCTAGGTAATCTTCAAGAGTTTCATCATCATCCTGTATGAATGTAAAAATTTCATCCTGCATGTCTCAAGTTTTGCAATATTCTTGATATTTATACAAAAACACTCTCTTCATCTGTTCCCAAGAGGTTATAGTGTTTCCTCCTAACCCCATAAACCAGCGTAGAGATGAGTCCTTGAGAGTAATAGGAAATAATCTTAACTTCTGAGCATCAGTTGAATAATCATAACTTCTACACAAAATATCAAACTCGAATCGAAAAGAGTAAGGATCTTCATGAACTTTACCATGGAAATGAGGGAGAGCTGATGGTGGAATATTCTTCATTTGCACCACAGTATCAGGATCCACAATTGGAAACATAAAATTGGATTGTTCTCCACTTACCTGGTTTTCACCAGTCCCTTCCACATGATCTTCACAGTCCGCCATTGTTTCCCTTTTACTTGAACTGCTCTCGATAGGTTGAACCACACCTGAGTTTTTGTCACCAGAATCTAAGTGGATTGTTCCTGCGTGATGGGTTTGAATTGGATTGGGCTTCCTGCTTACAGAGGGAGACCCAATATGAGAATTGTTTTCAGAATTCTTTCGGCCCTTAGTGGGCTTCAAACCCTTACCTTTTCTAGGCATTCATTTCAAAAAAGAAAGAAAAATAACAAACAATTTCTAATAAAAAATGTTGTCAGAAATCAACTAACACCAGTAAAATTCCTTCAAAGAAGATTTTCCAAACAATACTGCAAAAATAAAGGAAAAATTACCTCTATTGTATAATCATAAAATTATTACGAAATCAAATCACCTCCCCGGCAATGGTGCCAAAATGTTGGGTGCAGGAATTACACTTAAACAAACTCCTCAACACTTAGTTTGTCAACTCGGGGGATCCGAAAACTTAGAGACGAAGCACATACAATGCTAGAGATAGTATGAATCTTTCTAATATAAATCCCTACTTTCTTTAAAGGAAGGATTGTAGAATCAAATTAAAAAGAGAAAAAGGCAACTTAAACCATCAAAATAATCTAAGACTGGAACAAGGAAGAATGCATTTGCAAGAGGGAATTAAAGATAAAGGGAAATCAATCTAGCTAATTATTGTTTAACTACTGAGAGTGTGTTTTTCTTTAGCAGAGAGACTTAGCAGTCTCATTAGATGGGCCCTTAAACCTGCTCCTTTAGAGATTTCCTTCTTGCACTAATATGTCCTGTACTATCGCAGTCTACTTGCACTAGTGCAGGAACAAAGATTTATATATAATGTATAAATGGTGTCTTTATTAAAGGCTTTTTACTTCCTTCAAGGGCTTGAACTTTCCCAGGTTCAAAGCACTCAAATCCCGTGGCAAGAAACTAGTCCTTGCACTGGATCAGAGCTTCCTGCACTTAGCATTAATTCTTAAAATGAGTTCTTAATTATTTCAAGTGTTGTTATATTGTTAAATCAAATTGCACACATAAAAAGTGAGTGTTTCTGACCTTGACAGAGTATAGGAATAAAGAAACAATCAATATACATTTATCTTGTCATACGCATTGAATGAAAGAAAGAAGATTTCTGGAAGTAGACTAAGAAGGCTTGCTGCATCACACCAACATGCACTGGTGCAGGTTCATTTCTCCTGCTTGGACCAGGCGGGGAAAACCAATCAAATAGAATTGCAGAAAAGGAGATATCACACCAATGTGCACTGGTGTAAGGTTATTTATCCTGCTTGGGCCAAGCAGAGGAAAACCAATCTAAAATCAAGTGCAGGAAAGGGAATTTAACTACTTCACATAACGGATCTAATTTCACTCAGACAAGAATGCATGTGCTTAAAATTAAATCACACATGACAATGTAAACACAAATTACAGGAAAAGGGGAAATGGGGTAAATGTGCTAGGTTGGCTAGGCCCTAGCCAACCAGCGCATTTCCCCTTTAAATAAAAACATTGCTCGATACCTTAATCAATTCATTAGCTCAAATACAGAAACATGATCTGTGAAATATGAGGCAGATCTCCCTTTTATTAATTCACTGAAGCAAGTACATACATTAATACCTCATCCACCTCAGATTCGGGCGATAACAAAATATAGAAACCTGTTACTGCCTCTCTCGATGTGTCTCTGTTCTATCAAAAACTTCCCTTAGTCTTATTTACATTATACATTATATAGATCTTTGGCCAAAGACCAAAATAGACTGATTACATAACCAAACGCAGAATTTAGCTTTTCAACCTTTAAAATTAGACAGTTAGCAAAACTAGTTGTAGCCAATCTCCAGCTTTCATTCTTCACAGATTTGATCTTGGCTGCCTTTGGATTGATCTTGGTGTCGTGGTTGAAGCTGCTCAAAACGAGGCAGTGATCAAGGAGGTTCAGATCTGCTAGAAGGATTTGTTGTGCTAGCAATGGTGCAAGATCCAATCCTGCACTAGGATCAGCAGTCATGGTAAGTACTCTAACTACCAAATAAACATTGGAGATATCGATAAGTTACAAAGCGTGATTAAAAGTAAGAAATCATGTAATAAATGATTAATTAATGCTAAGTTAAATTAAAAGTATGAAAATTAAAGTTTATATGAAATATGTCACCGTGCTTGGACTGATGCAAGATGAGGGTGTATAAAAGATGTAAAACAATGGTAATTGGTTATGACTTAGGAAGGGGAAAATGGAAAAAAGATAGAAAATTAGTGGGCTAACATTCGGTCCAAAAATTTCCAGTGAAAATTGGGTCTTTGTCAATTACAATAATCTTCGGAATTCCATCTAGATTTTAGATTATTTTATGAATATTTATATTATCCCACTTGATTTAAAAGAATTAGAAAGAGAAAAATTAGGCATACTTTGTTAGTTGATCTATTACTACCATATTGGAATTCTTCATATTTGGGTAAACTTGTAATAAAATTGATTGATAATTCCTCCCAACATTGAATTTGTATAGTTAATGGTTGTAGGAGAATATTCCTCCATAAAATTTTGAACATCAATTTAAAGACTGTCATATAAAAAATCCATCTTTATCTTATGGTAAGTTTTCAAGAATCATGAATGTCCTTGCAAAGGAGAAGTCTACAATTTCAAAAGGACCTTTTGTTTGAATTGAATTCTTACATAACTATAATATTTGATACCATAATATATTATTATTCCACACAAATTTACCTAATTAATTTGGGTCCTCTCTTAGTCTTTGAATGATCTTGTGTACCTCGTAATCTTGCTTCGTATTTTCTTCTTCAACCCAATTAGATTTTAGAATAGAAATAGACATAGTAAACACTATGTTTCTTCTTCTTTCCTTCAAAGTGCATTTGCCACCATATTATGTTTTCCTTTTTTTAGATGATTTCAAAATCATAAATTAAATTCTTTGGAACCCATTTTTGTTGATCTTCTAAAGATAATAATTTCTTTAAGAAGCACTTCAAAATATATTGATCTATTTCTACTTTGAACTGTCTTCCTATTAGGTAATGGTGAAATTTTTTAATTGTGTTTAATATGGTTATTTATTTCTCATAAATGGGTTTGAGTTGCTATTTCCTTTAAGTTGGATGCTTTTAAAGGAAATATGCCTTCCTTCTTTCAAGGAACCTATATGTTCATTTCAAGACCATTTTTAATGTGCCTTTATGATCTCTCTTCTAATTCTTTCCAAACTAGTTCTAGTAGACTATTAGAATTATTTTATGTTATTAGGTGAAACCAATACTTGTGGTGCTCCCATGACGGCTAAGAGGAAGTTGGAAAGGATGAAAAGAATGTTAGCGATGAACTTAATTGAGGCAACCCGTGAATATGTAGATAAACCTTGTGTTGTTTCACATCAACAAAAAGAGATGGTTTTAGGAAAATTATCATTAGGGACCCAAGGTGGTGAAGATCATATAAAGAGTAGCTTGGTAGCATTAGACACTTTTATGGACCTTATCTTGAAAATGATAGAACCATTGTGCACTTAAAGGAAGTGAAAATAATAATTTGAAGGCAAGGTTGAAGTTTTACCAACAATACTTGTAGAAGTGTTGATGGGAAAAATTGATCGTGCCAACATTAGGGAGATTACCCAGTAAAGGCCCCAGTTAGACTGTTTTCCATTTGGGAATGCAATTTCAACCAATATGTGGGCCCAATTTACATTATATGAGTTTCTCCAAAAGTGGAGACTTCCTAATATGATCTACTAGAACTGAATGAAATTTAAGCTAACATGGAAGCAACAAAAAGGAATCTAATTTATCTTGATTAAGAGAAGGAACAATTCCAGTCTCAACCAAAAGCAACATGAAAAGAGGATGAACCAAAATTGAATAAGGTTAAAATGAAGTAACAAATCATAGAAGTAGTTCATATGATTTGTAACAGTTGAAACGCATGTGAAAATATGATTATCCAAATAAGCAATTAACAAGATCTTGCAAGTACATACTTAAATTCAATTATTAGAGATTGAATTCAAGATCAATTGACCATTGCATCATAAAAATTATTCTCATGATGCAAAAAAAAGAAAATATAGGCATATATTAGGTTGCTAAATAGTGATTAGTATACAAGTCTACTTGAATTCAAATTTCAATTATCATCTAATTCTAACCAACTGTGAAAGGGAACATTCCAACAATTTTAAGAAACATAAATTGACATGAAATTAACAATAGTTCCAAGATCATACAATAAAGACTTATATAATATAGAGGTAAATCATAATTTAATATAAATGAAGGCCACCAACCAACCATTAAGTCAAACAATAGTGCACAACAATTGCAGATCCGATCATTGGCTTCAAAGTACAAAATTTTGAAGAAAGTTCATGATAACATGAACTTTTCTAATTTGTAATATTTCCCTTCTAATCCAGTCTAACAAACTTCCAATTTTCTCCAAGAAAAATCTAATAAAACAATGGAAAAGTTTCACTGCTTTGAAAAATTGGAACCCCTTTCTCTTCTATAGATCTTCTCTTTATAATCCTCTCATTCAATTTCCCAACAAAAATATGTTTTCTTCTCTCTCTTTGAATATTTCCTTTTTCCTTTTATGGGTTGGGAGATCAATTTTCCCAACTCTTACATCCAGGTAATTTCCCTCCAAAATCTCTACAAACTCTTTACAAAATTATCATTAAAAACATATTAAAAGTGAAAGTACAAATCGAATCTAAAAACATTTGAAACTAATCCTTTTAAGAAAAACCCAATTCAATTGAAAATAAATTCCTAATTCTAAGCCCAAATAATTTTATGTCGTTCTATTCTTGATGAAAAGACAACATTATGATGATATTACAACAACGAAACGTTTTAGCAACTTATTTTATTTCTAGAAATAAAGAAAATAATTGTGGTTTAACTAGATTTCGTATCCCTTTTTCTATTGAATTTTTGGGTGTTTAAATCGTAAAATTTTCAAAATAGACCATGTTAGATTATTTTCCTCTATATCATATTTACAGTGAGGTATCGTGGGCCAAATTTCGTTCCATGTTGCCCAAGGTATGGCCTCTGAAAGTTGGGGTCTTGTAACAACTCAAGAACATTATGGTAAGTGGTTGGTAAATTTTGTTGAATGGTTGAATTTCAAAAAGTTTTATTCGAGATGCATGGATGAAATGAAATGGGAAGTCTTTATATGGTTTAATTTCACCATATTATTTGTGTGAATGGCAAGGGAAACATAATGAGAGATGCTTAGTAAAAAATTTCCTAGTATAAATTGTGGAATTCGACAAAATAATATATATTAAATAAATTTGATGAATAAATATATTAAATAATTTTTTTTTTTAACTTTAATGGGTATGTTTTTATTAATTTTGGAGAAAAAAGAGTGGGGCTTTGCCGAAGCAGCCCTGATTACATCATGCTTGTACTTCTAAATCAGCTGATCTATCTAATCATTTAGTAAGGAGTTTCTATAAATATGTCCTCATTGATGAACAACCACCCTCTGTCCAGAGCGCTCCCTTTGTTTGCCATCAAGTCCGCTTTGCTGTTTGAGGTTCTGAGTATATGGTATAATTTGTAAGTTGCAAAGGATGAGAGCACTCTTTTCAATCTTTCTAGTGTTCTATTGAGACCTGCATTTCTGAAAAGCTCTCCAGTGATCAGCTTCTTTATGAGGATCTCCGAATCTCCAAAAATCTGAATATCTCTGATCCCTTTTTCTCTGGCAATTTGACAAGCTTTAAGAAGGCTGAGCAGCTCTGCTTGATTGTTAGTCTTCAATCCAAGACCCCAGTAGAAAGAATCTCGGGAGAGCCCTTCAGGGGAGTAGATGATCCCACCGGCGTCCGAGGGGCTGGGGTTTCCTTTAGAAGCCCCACCAACGAAGATTGTGTATGAGTTTTGAGCTCGCCACCAGATCTGGAATGTTTCATCTGTGTCTCTCTTCTTCCAGCTTGGGGGCTCTAATTTAGGAGAAGAGAGGATTTTTCAGTTTTGCAATTCTAGCTTTCCAAGCCACCGCTTCTCAGTCTGCTAAAGTGATTCATCCTCTTTGTAGTTCTGTTGCTGCACCGCTTCTATAAGAAGGGATCTGGCCTTAGCTGCTACTTGCAAGGGAGTGAGATGGAAATCTTTAAAGATCTTCTGGTTGCGGGCCAACCAGATCTGCCAACAGACAAATTTGGGCAAAGCGTTCCAGATTTTATGCCAAATCGATTTTTGGGGGATACAATGAGAGTAGCGCTGGCTCCATTCTGTGAAGAGTTCTGGGACTAATATCTGAGCTGGAGAGCTTATAAGTAAGTCTTGGAGTGCAAAATCCCATACTTCCTTAGCGAACTGGCAGTCGATGAAGAGGTGTTGAGCTGTCTCGGCGTTGCTTCTGCAAAGTGCACACCAGTGAGGGCCAGCGTAGTTTCTTTTTGCTAGATTGTCTCCTGTTAAAATCTTATTATGAATCAGTGTCTAGATAAAGAAGTTGACTTTTGGGAGAGCTGTGGGATCCCAAACCTTTTTCCAGAACGCAGGACTGTGCTTGTTGTTTCCCCAGGACTGGAGTGCTTTATAGCCTTTTGCTGCTGTGTATTCTCCAGATTGGCCCTAGCCCCATCGGTTTTGCATTGATCGATGTATCGGGGCGGCATCGTCGATCAGGTCCAGAAATAAGTTCAATTGTTGTTGCAGGTGAGCTGGAGGAGCGGGGATTGCCCAACTTGCCCAATCGTCTCTCTGATCCCAAACGGATATGTCAAATAAACTTGACTTCCCAACTGTGATTAACCAGTCCCTTAAGCCAGCGATTTCCTCATTTTCGCTTAGAGGATTTTGCCCCATTATCCGATCCTGCCAGAGGCGAGTTTTCTTGCCATTCCCTGGAATTTTGTAGATTTTTCGCATGAAGGTTTTGCTACTTTTGTAACAGAGCTTCCACAAAAGCGTACTGTTAGCTGTGTAACCCAGATGGAGGTTTCTCAAATCAGATTTGTTTGTATACTTTGAGCGCAGAATGACACTTACAGGAAGACTTGGCTCTTTGATCATTTTCCACAGAATTTTGCTGCCTAAGGCGAGATTGACCAGGGATGGATCTCGGATTTGCAATCCTCCTTCGTCGATGGGTTTCTTGACTGTTTCCCAGTTTACAAGATGTTGTTTCTTGTCATTGCCCCTGCCTCCTAGCCAAAGGAAATTTCTAAGGAGAGAGGAGATTTTATCCATGACATTTCTAGGAGCGAGCAGAAAGGCTGCTTGGTAAATTATTAAAGAAGAGAGCTGAGATTTAATTAAAATGACCTTACCTGCTTTTGTCAACCAGTATCCTCCCCATTTCGAAATCTTGGATTTGAATTTGCAGATTATGTCGCTCCAAAGCGATCTCTTATTCAGTCCTGAGATTATGGGGAGCCCGAGATATCTGATTCTCTCCCATTGTGAATGCCCTTTGAATTCGAGGGTATTAGCTATATTATTGAGCTCCTGTTGATCTGTATTCCAGCTGTAAACTTCGCTTTTGCTTTCATTTACCAATGCTCCTGAGACTTTGCAATAGTTCCTAATGACCGTGTCAAAGGCCTTTGCTATTCTGGTTGAGGCACCCCCCAGAAGAATCGAGTCATCTGCGAATAATGCGTGATTCAGAGGGCTTACTCTGTTGGAGGGTTTGAGGCCTGGAATGGATCCTGACAGTCTTTCAGCTTCAAGTTTTTGACTTAAAGCCTCAGCCAAAATGATGTAAAGATAGGGAGAGAGCGGGCATCCCTGCCTGATGCCTCTCTTGGCTTTAAAGAAGTTAGCAGGTCTACCGTTTATGAGAGGAGCTATCCATGGGTTATTCATGCAGGCTTTTAGAAGGTTGACAAACTGAATGGAGAAGCCAAAGGAGAGCAATACTTTACTGAGAAATGTTCTATTGACTCTGTCGAATGCATTCGCCATATCTAACTTTATGAGCATACCTTTCTCTTTTCTCTGCTTTCTTGAGTGTATGGTCTCCTGCACTTGTATAACGTTGTCCAGGATGTGTCTACCTTCCACGAAGCCTCCTTGAGATTTAGAGATAATTCTAGGAAGCAAGGGCTTCATTCTGTTGGCCAACAACTTTGCCAAGATCTTATAGGAAGCATTGCATAACGAAATTGGCCTGAATCTGGCAAAAGTTTCCGGATTAGAGTCTTTGGGAATCAGAGCTAAGTAGGTTGAGTTGGTGCTACCACCTACTTTAGCTTTTGTCATGAATCCTCTTATCATCTTTTGCAGATCATTTTTTATGATGTCCCAGCACACTTTATAGAAGTGAATGGTGAATCCGTCCGGCCCAGGGGCCTTGTCGGAGTCCATAGACCAGATGATTTTGATTATTTCTTCCTCTGTCACAGGTTTGCATAGATCTGAGTTGTCCTCCGGAGAGATTAAGGAGGGGATGTGATTGAGGAATTCTGTTTCATCCGTCTCTTCACATTGAACATCCGAGCTGTAGAGATTCTGAAAGTGTAATTCTGCTGCTTCTTTGACTTGTTGATTACCCTTGCAGATTTGGCCCGTCATAGTCTTTATTTCTGCTATATGATTCCTTGACAATCTAGCCATGTACTGCCGGTGGAAGAAAGAGGTATTGCGATCCCCTCCATTTAGCCACAGGCTCTTAGAATTTAATCTCCAGTATTCTTCCTCCTTTCTGAAAGATTGGTAGGCTGCTCTCTGCGCTTTTATTTCCTTGTCCAAGAGGTCTTCATTAATATTTTTGCTTTCCATGTCGTTTTGTAGGGAATGCAAAGTCTGGACTGCTGCAACTCTAAGAGAGGTGGGGTTGGGAGTTGGTTTCTTGATCCACTCCTTCAATGCTTCTTTGGTGAGTTTCAGTTTTTGCCCCCAAATGAAGCTTGGGGAACCTGAAATGGAGATGTTCCAAGTTGCTTTCACCGTGTCCATAAAGCCTTCTCTTTCAATCCATTGAGGAGAGAAACAAAATGGGATGGGGCCCAAATCCTCTTCGTCTTCTAAGCAGAGTTGTATTGGCTTGTGATCCGAGGACAACTTGGGCAGAATTTTTGTTGTTATGATTTTCTTGTTCATGAGGAGGGTTTGCACTAGAAAACGGTCAAGCCGAGCGGAGATATGATCTGTTCCAGTTCTGTTATTTGACCAGGTGAATAAGCCTTGGATTGGGTTAAAATCTTGGAGATCCCATAGCTGTGCAAGCTCCTCCACTATGCCCACCATAGGGTCCTTGGAGTTGGAACCTCCTCTTTTTTCTTTGGCTTTCAAAACAATGTTGAGATCTCTAGCGAGAATGATGTTGTTAGGGGTTTCCTGCTCGAGAAACTCTGCCAGGGATTTCCAACAGTCTCTTTTTTCGGTATAATTGACAGGTACATATAAATTGACTAGAGAGATAGATAACTTACTTGAAATGTGGGTTATTTCTGTGTATATCCAATGCAGGGTCTCGTGAGTGTTGATCAGTTGAAAATGTTCTTCGTTCCAGAGAGTTGCCAGGCCTCCCGAGGAGCCCCGAGCGCTGACAGCTATGCCTGAACTTTTCTTCCATTTTGATTTGCTGGTTTCTAGCAGGGCTTGTCCTGCTATCTTAGTCTCTTGGAGCATGCGGATGTCAGTAGGTTCCGATTTTAAGAGGTCCTTAACTGCTTCTATTTTTGCGGGGTTCCCCAGTCCTCTGCAATTCCAAGAGACTAGCTTCATTACTTACCTATGATTGGGGTGGAGCCGCCCTTGGATGACCTGGGCCTGTTACTTCTTCCGATTGTCATTTCTATCGTGGATTGGCTCCCTTGGGTTTTGAGCCTTTCTGCTTCTTCTTCTCTTTTTTCCTTGCGGGATTTCCTTCCGAGTCTTTTTAATGGTCTCTCAAAGAGTTCTTCCTCTGAGGACTCAGAGCTTTCAACTGGCTTTTTCTTTATGATTTCTGCATAAGTGGGACTTGAGGGACTGCCTTGGGTGGCTTCGATGTGGATGTCGCTCCCTCCCTCTTTGCTTTCAAGAGGGGTTTCCTCAAGGTTCTCTTTTTCCTGGTCTTTGATCGGTGGATCAAGTTGCGCCTCCTCGGTTCCTTTTGCATTTTCTCCTGTTTCCTGAGTTGGGGTGGTGTTGTTCCTATCTCTTGTTGCTGCGCTTTTTCCTGTGTCTTTCTTTGCTTGGGCTGCTCTCTGGACTAGGGTCCATTGATCTCCATTCAGTTTTTCTGCTTGTTCCTCTGCTTTCTTCTTACAATGCTTGGCAAAGTGACCATAGCCGTGACAGTGTCTGCATTTAAAGGGGAGCTGCTCATAGTCGAGCTCTTGGATGTGCGTCCATCTTGCCACCATGAGCTTGATCGCTTCAGGCAATCCTTCTTCAAGGTCCACTTCGACATAGATACGCACACAAGAATATTGGTCTCTTCTTACAGCCTGGTCTATATATTTGCCTAATGCGTTCCCAATAGTCTGAAACGATTTTTGGTTCCAGCAATGAAGGGGCAGATGAGGGAGTCTTACCCACACCGGCACAGCAGATGGGACGTCTTGAGAGGGATCAAAGTCTGGATTCCATTGATTTAAATACAGTCCCTGCGGCCCCATGAAGTAGGGGCCATTTCTGAATATTAAGCTTCTATCTTCTGTGTTTTCAAAAACAAAAACGAAGTACCCTTTGCCCACAAAATAGCTCTTCACTCCGTTTTTTATCAGAGGTTTCCAGTTTCTTTGGGTCCAGTCCTCCACGGATTTGGGAGAGGGCCATAGGCCTGTAAACTGGCCTATGAGGCCTTTTTCTGCCAAGTTCAGAACCACTTTGCAGGTGTCCTCCTCTGGTAGGGAAATAGAGGGAATCGAATCCAGTCTTTTGATGAATTTCTGTTGTGTCACGGAAGGAGTCCTGTTTGTCCCATTCGCAATCAAGTTTCTGAACGTTGTGACTTCGGGGGGCGGATCCGCAGGGGGGGCAGAGCACTCAGGAGCCTCCATCTGACTACAGAGGGAGGGGCAGGGATGTGCGTAGAGGCGTAGCAGCCTGGGCGGCGCAGCAGAAAACTCTGAACCCTAGCTTGAGAGCGAAGGGTCGGGCCGCGCAGAAAGTATTTCTATATTAAATAAATTTGATGAAGAAAATATATTAAGTAAATTTTAAACCTTAGTGTAATTTATTGTAAATTAAAATAATAACTTATGTGTCTATGAGTAAGTCAACGTGGAAGATGAGGTTAGCCTAGGTGTATTCTTAGGTGGAATTAAATGGAATATAATAATAAACCTCCTCGCTAGTCTAGGTGTATCATTAGGTAGAATTAAGTGGAATATAATAGTAAACTTCTCTTCCATTTCCAAAGTCTATAAAATAAAATTATAACATGTGCCATATAAAAAATTTGGAGCCCTACATCGCCTCCCCAAACCATGCCCAATTTCATCCTACCATCGCACTGAGAGTCCATGGTGAGAGTTTAATGTCAAGACCATGATGATTTTTTTCTTGTTTCTTGTGTCTACCAATTAATGGATCTCAGGACAAAAAATATATTAGTTTCACGATAAAAAAGGTTTCGTCCTAGGAATGGAAAAATGTTGTTAAAAATTTCCACCCAGGGATATGAAAAGCTCCCATCAATGTCAAGTGATTCCCTTCAATCACACCTAGGTTGGATATGAAGACTTGTGAGGACTAGTAAAACATGATGGACATGAATGGGAAAATTCCCATCATTTAATAGATAAAATGCATGTTTGCACCTTTCAACAATAGCCCCTGTTGTAGCTGCTACAAACCCCCTCCAAATTCTTCTATATTCTAATTTTGGAGCTCCCTTTTAGTTGCGTGAACTTTCATCTTCAATCATTTAATTCATTCTTGGGATTATATGTCTAAGTATCAAGTTATCTTCCAGTAATCTTAAGTGTCACAAATTCTTGATCTTGTATGCCTACCTTTTAGCACTTAGTTGCACACCCAAGTTGATATTCACTCCTTTCCAATCCCAATTGCGCACTCCTTGTTGGAAGGGATTGCACGATTCCTTGATTGGAGGAACTTCACAATCCTCTCTAACAAAGAACTGTGTAGTCTCATATGATAGGAAACTATGTAGCTCCTTGTGTTAGTTTACTGCATAGTTCCTTGTGCTAGTAAACTATGCAGTCCCAAGAGCTAGTCAATTATGCAGTCACTATGAGTGCACATTACACATTACTTATGGATAGAAATTGCACAACAATTGTTGAAAGTGTGGCACTATTTCCAAAGCTAACTTGGTCACAAGTGTTAATTAACTAACCTTAGCTCCTATATTTTCAATATGCAATAGCAATCCCCAATCCTAAATCTATGAGAACTCATCTACATAAAAAACTATACAAAGCTCATTTTTACACTCAGATTTGGAGCTATATGCATTTCTTGAGCACAAGCAGATTTTGCATGCATGTGCACTGTTATTTCAGTTAAGTTTCATCTCACTTTTTGTTTCTTTTACCGTCACTTTTGTCGTTTTTACTTTCATAAGTGTCATTTTAAATTGCATTTTGTATAACAAGTGTGGACTTTTGTATATTTAGTTGTTGCATGTGTCGTTTCCTCTTATATGTCTATTTTATAGTGTCATTTCATATTCCAAGTCCTTTCACATTCTTGCAATCATGACGATTCAATATACTTATGCATGTTATCTTCTTGCAATGCTCATTGCTTGTCATTAATCCATACTTACCTAATTTTCAACTTGATTGCCTCTTCATCACTGCAACTATGCATCATTCAGGTCCTTTCCTTCTCTTGAACCAACATGCACATTTTCGAAGGAATCTCTCTCTCTAACTACACAATGTGCTATTCCTATCAGTAGTGCTTACTCTGCTTCCCTGTATGATTGTGCACTACACAATCCCCAACCTCAATTGTGCACTGCACAGTTCTAGTTAGTAGTCTTCCAATCCTTGGCCACTATGATTTCGAATTGCGTAGTAAGTTAGCCTCTGTCTAAGAAACTGTGTATTGGGTATTCATAAGCATCAAAAATTCAACCTTGCCTCTCAACCTTGCATAGTCTCCTCTCTCAATTGCACAGTGTACACTTCCAGTGATCATTTAGGTCACTCTTACCTCAACAATGCCTCTTATGCTCAAGCCTTCCCAATCCTTCCTCTTAGTTACTTCCTTCTAAGTTTGATAGCTTAATAGACTAGGAGATTATCTAAGGTATTGACTCTCTATTGCCATGAGTGCATATTCATTTGCAGGTGTTATTAGCTAGGAGCATATCATCCTTACACATTATAAAGACACCATGCCTCCCATTACAAGACAAGCACCCTCAAAGGAGGTCACATAAAGTAGCACATAAGGTCTTGGAGAGAATTCTGAATCAGGTCCACCTATCTTAGCAGACACTAAGTGATTTGTGGATAAGACCCATAGGGGCTTCACTCAATGAACCTCTGACATATCACGTGTGTTTGTGGCATATTAAAAAATACCCCTAATTTGACTACATATTGGAAAATACCTCTTAAAATCACATTATTTAACCCCCTATCAATATGAACCCAATACACCTTCCCAATTCAAGAAACCCCTACTTTCACTAGATATTGTAGGCATCCATTTTTCATTAACATTTTTTATACCCCTTTATATTTTCTCACTAACTTTGAGCTTTGTTTTTTATATCTACCAATATAAAAAGCCGTTACCCCCCATATATCCCCCAGTATATTCTGTCCTTTTTTCCTCAATAAATATCCCCCAATACGAACCCACGTGGTATGGTATTTCTCCCCTAGTGAATCCCCCGTGATAAGACCACTAATAAATCGTGGTTAACCATCAAAGATGATTTCAACAAGGAAGAGTTCCCGTATGACCTTGAAGATAGGGAAATCTACATCAATGTGAAGAGATCTAGATTCCATAGAATTTCTTGTAGATATCCAGTATTACCATGTGAAAAAGAATTCAAATGGTTTTTGTATGGTCTAGACACCTACAAAATGGTTCTTAGTAGTATAAGCAGGTAGGATCTAGCATCATATTGAGCAGATGATCTACATTCCTATTACAATTTGTCTCAACCACAAGTTTATCTCAACTCTCAATATTATGCAGCTTGGGGTTATTTGAATACGAGGGATATATCTAGAACATGGTGGAAAGAACCATCCAAGTTTTGCTAAAATACATAGTGGATTTACAAGATCAAATCATTGAGAATGGTTTACCAATACCTCATGGAAAAATGTTGCAGGATATATGGACAATAATACACTGATTCTTTCAATGAAGGATGGATCTACATGCTTTACCCACTAGTCAAAGAACAAAATATCTTAAATTGGGCAGAGATATTTTTCCAACAGTTGCAAATCAAAGTAAGAAAGGCGAAGAAAGATGCATGAAAGGGGGAAACCTAGTTATTCATGTTTTCATACTTGCTCGACATGAATTTGTGCAAGGAACACGTTTCTGAGTCTAGAATGGAATTGGTCTCAACAAACTCTCTATGTCAACATATATTGAAAGACATTTTTAGAATTTAGTTACAAAGGAGTTTACGAAAATTTTTCTAAGCATTTCTTTGATGTCCTATATGAGATGTTTTTTCAAGAAGAGGTACCTTCCATGTCAGATTAGGCTAAAGAAGTATTTAGTGAATTTGTAGATTGGTTCGCTTATTCCTAAGGCACATACATCAAAGTATTTAGTTCATAAAAGTCACCACATATTTTACCAAAGTACATGACCGATAAGGTGTCATGCAGGAGATCATATACCGACTTTCCTCAGGGCTATCACAACTGTTGTAGAAGAAGAAGAAGACACCTTGGCCACTTCTTCCCTTGCAATTGGGGTCTTATGAGTTGAAATTAATGAAGGCAATAGAATTAGGACTTGAGGAACTTTCTAGCCTCAGGTTCAGTGAAATAAGCTTCCATAGATATGACCCGAGAGGAGTATGAAAACAACATTATATGAGGCTTCATTTTTCCTGGACTTATGTTTTTGTTTCTTTGAAGGATGACGAGAAAATGAAGAATTTTTATGGTGCTTCCAGAGCAATAAGGCCAGGTGATGAGATGGACCCTTCTAGCACTGCTCAGTATAAGATGTTCCAGAGAAGGGACTCAACTGGAAGTGCCTACTCAAGATATTGCTATCAAGACAAAGAGGAAAATTGTGGATAATCAAGAAGAATAGAGAAGATTCCTTTTTAAAGCATATCCTAGTAATGAAAGCACGACTAAAGCAGAGAGGCAAAGTAAATAATTTTGGAAGTGGAAAGGAAGATTAGAGACAAGAAGCAGAGCTTAAACAAGAGGAGGAATGAAAGTAGGAGGAGAAAATAAAAAAGAAATAAGAACAACAAAGAAATAAAAGAGAAGATATGAAAAGATAAAATGAAGAGATACTAAGAGAAGAGGAAGAAAGGAAAAAGTTGTTGGAAGAATAAAAAAGCAGGAAGAAGTAGGAGGAGGATATATAAGCCCAATAAGTGAATAATGAATAAGAGGATGATGATGAAGAAGAAGACATAATGTTGATTGTAGATGCAACAACCCTGGTGAAAATTCCATATAATAAAAGTTAAAAAAGGAAAATAATAACCACGGTTAATGGGACATTTATTCCAAGTTGAAGGTTGGGCAAGACATCCTAGTGTGGGTGTTCATTAGTTTATTATGGACAAGGAAATTGGCAAAGGAAATGGCTTAATATTTGGAAAGGAAAAATTGCATTTTTGGCACATTTATTTTTGAGAGTAATGGAAATTAGGAGAAAAGGAAGGTGAAAGGACGCAAGTTTCATGTGAGGAGGAAAATGAAGTAAAATAATGGAAAATGAAGAAAATAGAGGACTAATTGATAAAAAGGCTTATGAGGATCAGTTGGTACCTTTTGTTAGTTCAATTTTGGAGCTCTCTCATTATTCTCTCTCTCTCTCTCGCTCTTAGACACTTTTTCATTATATTTTTTTTATTTTTTTTATATGTTTAAATACAATTTTATTAGGTTTTGATTAATTAATGTTGACTTTCTTTTTTCTTTCATTTTTCTAAGCGTCCTCCCATTATTTATTTATTTTTAGATTAGGTCCTCCATCTATGTCAGGAGGGCGAGTTCTAAATGTTGACCCCAAAAATATTGTTGTGATTAATCTAGAAGAAGTCAATCTCTTAAACAATATTCTGGATTATATTAATATTTAATGTTGATGTCCTCACGATTTTTCATCACATAAAGTTCGTAAAAACTAAAATCTATATTAATTTAGGTTGAATGTACATTCTCATTCTTTAAAATACAAAAATCTATATTAAATTAGGTTGAAGGTATATTATATTTTTCTAAAATATAAAAGTAGAGTAAGGTAAAATTAATATTAATTTAGGTTATTCTAAATTTGTAAAATACAAAAGGAGATTCTATTAATTAAAATAATTTTCTTTACCCTAAATCTACCAAGCATAGAGAAGGATTGAATTTCTAGTGATGTAAAGCTCTTTTTAAGTGCAAATATTAAGAAAATATTTTCACCTTAGGAGATTTGATCACTCTCGAAATTTGGTAGATTTCGAATTAGGACAAATCTTAATTCGAAATCTACCAAATGCCGAGAGGGATCAAGTCTCTCAAGATGAAAATTCATTTTGAGTGAAAACATTTAAGAAAATGTCAAAAGGTGTGATCCCTCTCAACACTTAATAGATTCATAATTAAGATGGACATATTCCTGTTCTTTATAATATTGTTTATATTATATATAAATTTCACATCTCTATCTATAAAGAATCTTATTATTATTTTATTATAATCCTCATAATACATATAACTACACACATGTAAATGGAATATTTTTAGACATGTTTTGTTATTATTTTTATTTAATTTTTTATTGTAATATGCATAGCATAAAGTATATATAGAGAGGGAGTGTGCACATGCTTAGAAAAAGAGTTTATTGTAAGTATTAGGTTATTACAATTTTATTAACTAGATTTAAATATAAAATTTTGAAATGTCATACTTACAAATATGAATCTTCCCTTGATGGAATGACTAAGACATGACAGGTGGGAGAGTGCATGAGAATTATCCTATCAAGCACTCACATATGAGGATGTGGACATGCACCCTCTCCATTATCATTAAATAATCATCATGAAGGTTCATGGAGGATCAATTCACATCACTCCAATTTGGTGTCAGATCCCTCAAGAGCTAGTATTGGTTTAATGGTTGCAACTGAGTTGAAATTAACAATAGTTATGATATTGGGGTATGTATTTATAGAGCCAATCATTGGTTTCATTCTTAGCCTACATGCCTATCCAAAACACTCATAACTTGTAGGTGTGGCCATTTTCTCCAAGAATTAGTCATAATTTGTACAAGCCGGATGTTAATTCGGGATATGGGGCCTTATAATGTGGTTAATTATTAGCATTCATAGGTTATTGTTCTTAAAATACAATAATGACATAGGAGGTTTCCTCTAGGGATACTAGTTTATCTCTGTATAGTGGATAATTTTCTATCCTTTGTTTTTTCTTTTATTTCTGGTGTTCTCTCCCAATGCATTCCTCGAGAATTAGTTACATTGTTTTCTCTTTTCTTTTTTGTCATGTCAACTCTCAACCCCTCTCTTAGATTGTTATAGTAAGGTTTGGATGGGTTTTTCCTTCACTTCGAATATATTTTTCAATTCAGGAACCATATTTCTCCTTTAAGTTATTCTCTAAATCCATCCTTAAGAAAATCTCTCATCTCCCAAGTTCCTCTCCCCCTTGGGTTCCACTACCCTTTACTTCGATCTCTTGAGAAAACGTTCATATTTTAGGAAGTTTGTGTTATCATTGATTCAAGATTACAATGCATTATCAATGCACTCAAAGCTTATGAGAAGTCGCCCACTGCTTGAAAGAAGAAGGATTTTTACCCTAGTAGAAAACTTAAATTTCAACACCTCTATATTGCATCCAAACTCATTGAATATTCATGACAAAATAATGGCAGTGAAACATGACATTGTAGTAAAGCACACATGTTTGATAGATTTTAAAGTGGTTGGAGAGGTATCATATTAGGTGTTTAACACAACACATACCAAAGGAAGATACAACTAATACATGTATATTGTTGATATCTACTAGCATTTGAAAATTCTATTGGGTAGTGTATTGTTGGAGCACGATGAGGCCAATGAATAATTCTTCCTCGTGTTGGATGAGTTACAACTTTCCATGAACAACCTAGAGAAACACTTGAATCTAATTGAACATTGTTTGGGCCTTCCTCCCTATCCAAGCTATGTGTCAGGCAGTAGCAAAGAGCTAATCATAGTGGAAGCACCAAGATCTTCTAAGTTTGAATAATGGGTTATATTAAGTTGACTGGGAGGTTAAACTAGGTAGTTATTTCTCATATTCCTACATTTACTGCACTTTCAACCAATACAACTAAAAATTCTTCCCAAACTACAACCATTAACTTGGTTCATTCCATAGGACTAGGTAGACGATAACAACTGGGTGGTAAAAAGAAGAACAATAAGAAAACTACTTCGAATGAGTAAAAAGAACCACAAGCTCCAAATGTCAATGTTGGGGGAAAGAAAGAGCGAAAGCTAAAGTTCCCATGCAATATTTGTGGTAGGGGCCATATGACACATCATCGTATACATTGGATGAGGTCAATGAGAACATTACTTATTGAAATCTTGCCACACAACCTATTGTGTTGAACAATTCTTTCCCACCTCAACAACAATTCCAAATCATGATTGTTGCAAATATTGCACCTCCATAAGGGGAAAATGTAGGTCATCCTCCTAATGGGAATCCACTTGTGACCATTATGATATGTGAAGAAATGGTAAACTTGACCATGAGATGAAAAATAGATACAATAGTCAATGCAAACTTGGATGCAAATGTATATTCAAAAGTTGAAGCAAACATGGGTGCAATAATAGGTGCAAAACTTGGCACAAATTGTGGTGAAACAAAAGTGGATGCAACAATGAACACAAACTTGGAAGACAAATTGATGAAAAATTGGATGCATAATAATATGTTAAAAGGAATGTAAACATGGACACAAACATGGGTTAAATAGTGGACACAAAATTATATGGAAAAGTGGATGCAACAACAGTAGATGCAAAAGCAGGTGAAAAATGAGGTGCACAAAGTGATGTAAAAGTGGATGCAAAAACATACACAATATTTGATGAAAACTTGGACACAAAAGATGATTAAAACGGGGATGAAGAGTGGAAGAAAATGTGGGTGTAATGGTAGATTCAAAACATGTCAAGGATTGTGGCTTAACAAATGTGGATGAAAAAGTGGATACAACAAAACAAATTGCAAACTTGGATGCAAAACAAGATGCAAAAATGGATGAAAAGTGGACACAAACGTGGGCGAAAAAGTGGAAAAAAAATTGGATGAAAAAAATATGCAATAGAAGGATATGCAAAAGTGGATTCAAAGAAAGATACATAACCTGATGTATAAACGCGATATAAAAGTGGATGAAAAAAGAGATGCAATATTTGATGCAAATTTGGATGCAAATGTGGATGAAAAAGTGGAAACAAGCATGGGTTCAATAATAGGTACAAAACATGGCACAAATGGTGGCACAAGAAAAGTGGGTGAAATTATAGATGCAAAAAAATAAGAAAACTTTGATACAAAATAAAATGTAAAAAGGGATACAAAAGTGGGTGTAAACATGGGTGACACAACGGATGCAACAGAATTTGATGCAAAATGAGACTTAAAACTTGATGCAAAAATGGATAAAAAAGGGATGCAAACATAGATGCAAATGAGGATGTGAAAGTGGATGAAAAATTAGAAGAAAAGGTGGGTGCAAAGGTAGGTGCCAAAGTAGGTGCAAACTGTGCCACAACAAAAGTGGATGCAATAGTGGACACAAAAATTGATGCAAACGAGGATGCAAATGTGGATGCAAAAAAATATTCATGATTGGATGTAACATAAGTATATCCATAAGTAGACACAAGCCTTGTCGCAAAACTTGATGCAAAAAGGGATGCAAAAAAGGATGCAAAAAACATTGCAAAAGAGGATGCAAAAAATGATGGAAAAGTTGATGCACTCGTAGGTGAAAAAAAGTGGATGCAAAAGTGGGTAAAACAAAAATTAGGTGCCAAACTTGACGCAAAACCTGGCACAAATCCTGGTGCAAAGGGTGGTGCAAGACTTGGCACAAACTTGGTGCAAAACCTAATGCAAAACATGGCGCAACCCCTGCTACTAAACTTGGTGCAAAAACCTGTGCAAATTTTGCATCAAATTTTGCACCATATTTGATAAATTGATGTAAATAGCACCAAAAATGGGCTCTAGGTGCAAAAAGGGAAGAAAAAAGGGATTATAATCACATGGTTTTGTTGTAGTGTTATTTAGACAAGTTTGTTATTGTTTTCATTTATGACATAATGGTATATTCCAAAAATGAAGATAACATCGAGGATTTAGCAGTAGTGTTGAGAATGTTCAGAGAGCATCAATTGTATGCTAAGCTCAACAAATACAGTTTCTTTCAGACTAAGCTACATTACTTGGGACATGTTGTCTCCAAGGAGGGCATAATAGTGGATCCAAAGAAGATAAGAGATGTCAAAGAGTGGGCAACTCCTAAGAATGTGGATGAGTTGAGATCTTTAATGGGATTGGAAAGTTATTACAAGAGGTTCATCATGAAATTCTCACATATTACATATCCTATTACACCATTGCATAGGAAAGGTAAGAAGTTTGAATGGGAGGAGGAGTGTGAGACCAATTTTAAGCATCTTAAGCAGTTGTTGACACGTGCTCTAGTGTTAATGATCACAGAATTGGGCAAAGAATTTATAGTATGTAAAGATGCCCTCAAGAGAGGACTTTGTGGATTCCTTATGCAGGGAGGATATGTAGTGTGTTATGAGTCATGGAAACTGAATGAGCATGAGTAGAACTATTCGAAACATGATCTTGAGTTGGTAGTGATCTTTCATGCATTGAAGATGTGGAGGCACTATATTCTTGGTAGGAGGTTTGTATTTATGAGTGCTCATAGTGGATTGAGTATCTATTTGGCTAGATTAATCTAAAAGCCAATCAAGCTAGATGGTTGGCTATGATCAATGAGTTTGATTTTGAGATCAAATACATTGAAGGAAAAGAGAATAAGGTTGCAAATGCTCTTAGTAGGTGGATACATGTAAATCATATAGCAGCTCTGAGCTCCTATGGGATAGATCTATAGGATATGATCTTGCAGGGAAGTCAGTAGGATGTCGGGTATATGGAGATTATGCACAGGTTGTTGCAAAGTACAGGTACATGTATAGGTATAGGTACAAGTAGTGGTACATGTACAGTTACAAATGTAGGTGCATAAAATGTGGAATATCATCTCACAATAGATGGATTGATTAGATTTAGTAACAAGATATATGTGCCAGATAGTAGTGAGCTCAAGAAGGTGACATTGAGGGATTTTCGTGTGAAACCATATTCAGGTCACCCAAGTTATTATAAGATGGCAACTACAGTGAAGAAGTTTTATTATTGGCTAAATCTGAAGAAGGATGTAGCCAAGTTTGTGGCTAGGTGTTTGGATTATGAGCAAGTGAAGGTAGAGTGTAAGCACCCAGGTGGATTGCTACAACTGATTGCAATTCCATAATGAAAATGGGAGGTCATTTCCATGGACTTTATCACAGTATTTCAGAGGACAATGAGAAAAAATGATTCCATCATGGTTGTTGTGGATAAATTGACAAAGGTTAAGCACTTCATTCTAGTGAACACTACGTATTTATCAAGTGATGTTGAATAGGTGTTCAGTAAAAATATGTTCAAATTGCATGGTGTTCCAAAGACGATTGTGTCAGACATGGATGCAAATTTCACTTCCATGTTTTGGAAGGGGTTGTTTGTAGGCTTGGGTAAAGAGTTTGCCTTTAGTATAACTTATCATCCATAGACAGATGGGAACAGTGAGAATATCAACAGGATATTGGAGGACATGTTGAGCATGTATGCGATGCATGAACAGTGAAAGTGGGAAGAGTATATTCCACTAGTAGAGTTCTCTTGCAACAATGGGTATCGAAAATATTTGAATATGAGTCCATTTGAGGCATTGTATGGGTGGAGTTGTAATACTCACATCAGTTGGAGTGATCTAGGTAACAAGGTGTTGATTGGACTAGACATGTTGGTAGAAATAGACCGAGAAATGCAGGTAATCAAGAAGAATTTGAAAGCAGCACAAGATAGGAAAAATAGCAATGCATACTAGAATACATTGTTTAAGGAGTTCCAGGTTGGGGAATAGGTGTACTTGTGCATCAAACCAAAGAAGATATCATTACAAATTAGATCATGTGCCAAGGTGGCACCTAAGTTTTGTGGACATTTCATGATTATTGGGAGGATTGGGCCAGTAGCCTATCGACTTGCACTACCTTCGACAATTAAATTGCATGACATTTTCCATGTGTCATTTCTTAAGAAGTATGTTAAATATGTTGATCATGTGATTGAATGGTCGGTATTATAGGTGGAGTCAGATGGAGAATTCCAGTCATAGCCTCAATGTATATTGCAGAAAAAGGTGTTGATGCTTCGAAACCAAGCAACTGAGAAGGTTAAAGCATATTGGATGCACCCTAGGTCCGACAAAGCTACATTATATATTGCAGATTAAATGCAGGTTATGTATCCTTCCCTATTCATTGGTTGGGAAAATTGTTTGGTATATATCTTTGGTATATGTTTTTGGTACATGTTTGGGTGATGTTTTGATATGTATACATATGTATGTGGATGTAAATACCTCCATGAGCTAAGTTATAAAGCCCCAATAAGTGGTATGGGTGTTCTGTTATTATGATGTTATGTTGTCATGTTGGTTTTGTTCTTAGAAGGGTAATCATTGTAAATAATGCATCGAGCTATGTTATAAATCTCCATGGGCAGTATGTTTTATTTTCAGTGGTTTTGTTGAGGTATAGGTGTGGTTGAACACCGAGGAAGGTGTCCCCCAAGGGGTAGGGTTCTGTAACAACCCTGGTGAAAATTCCATGAGTTAATAAAGGAAAATAATAACCATGTTTGATAGGACACTTATGCCAAGTTGAATGTTGGGCAAAACATCCTAGTGTGGGATTTCACTGGTTTATTATGGCTAAGGAAATTGGAAAGGGAAATGGCTAAGGATTTGGAAAGGGAAAATGGCATTTATGGCACATTTATTTATGAAAATAATGGAAATTAGGAGAAAAGGAAGGTGATAGGTCACAGGTTGCATGTGAGGAGGAAAATGAAGGAAAATAATGGAAAATGAAGAAAATAGAGGATTAATTGATTAAAAAGGCTTATGAGGATCAGTCGGTACCTTTTGATAGTTCAATTTTGGAGCTCTCTCATTATTCTCTCTCTCTCCCTCACTCTTGGACACTTAGAGTTTTCTTGGAGAATTTTGGCATTGGATCAAGAAAGGAAAAGAAGACAATAGGAAGGAAGCAGTAAGCAAGGAAGAGCAGGATCAAGTAGCTACGACATGATTATTTTCAGGTATCAATTTGCATGTGTTCTTTCCTTCCTAGATTTGGCATGCATGGTGTTGCATGTGGTTCTTTTCTATTACGACATTGGGTTTCCTAGGTGTGATAGTGTTTTCAACCTAGCCCTGCCATTTCTAGATAGCCATGGTGTGATGGGGTTCTCATGTTTTGGTTGAGTTGGATAGCCAGATGGATTCGAAGCTGAGGTGGATCTATGAAAGAAAGAAAATATGGCCTAGTGATCTCTGAACCAGACTATGGATTGTGGTAAATCCAATGGCTTAGTGACCCCTAAACCAGACTATGTGTTGTGGTAAAGCTAGGTATTGTGTGCCTTGGTGGGCCTAGGAATCCTTGACTCGATAATGGTGGGATATACGGTAAAGCCTTGAGGTGGTTTCGTTTTATTAGGCTTAGGAATACTAACTAGTGAATGGTAGGATATACTGTAAAGCCTAGAGGACGGGCTCTAAATTGTGGATTGCAGTAAAGCTTGAGAGACTATGATACAAGGAAAATCCTCACAGAGTAGGTGGAGAAATCGGTGGCATCCATGCTTGTTTTGGCCTAGTGATCTAGTGGAGATCATGGTAAATCATATTATTACATGTTTATTGTTTTGGCCTAGTGATCCTGTGTCGATTGTGGTAAAGCCTAGTTTCTATTGATGAGGGTGAGGTGGTGTAGCCTCAGGATGCCCTTATTGGTTATTTTGGTTTGATTTCCACATTCATGCTTCGAATATGGCATGGGGTTGATTGGCTAAAGAGAGATTTGGCTCATCCAATCTATGGTTGGGTGGAACTTGGTAGTCCCATCTTGGGTTGGATTTTTCATTCATTAATAAGAGGTTCTTTCCTTGACATCTTATGTTTAAATGTATTGGTTTATAGGTGGATTCTGTGGTTGATGTATCACTGATATTTTTGTTGTTATGATGTTGGTTATAAGCATGTTTTATGACATTGATCATGTATGGATTTCCTCATATTTTTATTTATAAATGAATGAACAATGTATCGATGACATAATAGATGATAATGTTGTTGAGATTGCAATAAGATGATGGAGCTTAGTGAAAAGAGTCGCCTTCACTAAGTGGGCCCGCAGGCTATTTTTGGCGCAAGTCTATTTTTAGACTATGTCCATTTTTAG
>APFE031210228.1:125645-149368 GCA_000404065.3 Pinus taeda | reverse complement strand
AAAAATTGCTCCATCTGTAATATCCATGTTGCGGGATCCTTGCCATCAAACTTCCTCATATCGAGTTTTGGAATATGGTGGGTCTCTGATCCAACATTAGAGTCTATGGAATCATGATTAACATTTCTTTTTTTCTCATCATGAGTTTCCTTTACTACCCTTTCACCTTTAGTGACCCTTTCTCGTAGCAACTTATTCATATTTATCTTCAATTCTTCCATGTCTATTTTCAAATCTATCTTCAAATCATCCATATTAGCTTCCACTTCATTCATCTTAGCTTCCACATCATTCATCTTAGCTTCTACACCTTTATTTAAATAATCCATCTTAGATTCTGTTCCTTTTTGTGCAAATGACACTTGTTGCACTTGGTCTTGTAATTTTGATATATCATGTTGCATTTCTTCCTCTTCTTCATGAGTCATGCTAGAGCTTTCAGGTTGCCTACAAGGTGTTTCCATTTTCTTTCCTCGGGGCATCAATTACTGATAATAATGCTTCACTATGCCCTTTAAATTCCTTCAAAATAAATTTTCAAACCAAGCTTAAGCAAACATTAAAAAATATACACACCTTTTTTCACTTTGTAGGAGCTTGATATTGCCTCTGACGTATCTCTATAATTTCGGATGATCCAGTTTTGAAATTGCAACATATGGTAGCCCTCTATGTTCTCTTTCCATTGCCACCAGTCGGACCCCAATTAGATTCTCCAATGAAGAGTTATGCCAAATCTCCCACAATGACCTGATTATACACTGATTCGGTAGAGAAAACTTGTACGACGTTCCACGAGTCACTGTTTCGACATATGGCTTTGAAAAATATATAGAAGAAACTATAGTCCATCCTATTTCCACAATTTTTTATGAAATTTCAATCCAATCCTTAGAGAAAACGTTATGACAATTTTCCCCAGGTCACCTGTTTGGAATGTAATTCAGTAGTTTGCCAAAAGGCCAACTTCCTCAGATCATATCTCTGAAATGATAGCGCAAAATGCTCTGAAATTTGGATCCGAGATTTAACGCGATGTCTTCTCAAATGGGTTTTTGTTTCAACTTCAGAAACGTCTCCGAAAAAACGTTATAGTGAAAATGCAACGATGACCTGTTTGCAGCAGCGAAACCCTAGAATCCAAAGCTCTGATACCAAATGTTACGAAACCAGCTCAAGAAAAGATAGAAAAGATAGATCAACGCCTTAGAATTCAGCCTCTTCGAGGGGGAAAGCTCCTTTACGTTACATAAATGAGCAATTCTTGGATGATACAAATGAAAAGACCTCCTTTCTATATATAGGAGTCTAAGGGGTCATAACATATTCAGAGCCTACATAACAATAATAATGTAAGGGCACAATAATAACAATAGTGGGCTTATATGGGGCACAATAGTAACAATATGGGCACACTAGGGGCACAAGAATATTAATAAGGGGTACAACTACAATAGTAATGGGGTAATCACTAGTATTATGGGGACCCAATAGATAATGTCTAAGTTGGAGCCTAGTATCCAACACCTTAATGGAAAAATGTAGTTGCTAGAGAGGGAGAATTGTTGAGCTCAAGGGTTTGATAAACTAGGAGCAGTTTGTGGAGCCCTAAACATGTGTGTGGAGAATGACTTCTACAATAGATGATGGGCATTTTCCTGGCCCGTTTTCATTGCGGGATATGGAAATATTATGATGATAGATGGTAGCACTTTGTGACCTATGCTAGTCTTCATTAGTGTAGCACATGAAGACCATAGTTGGATGAAGTCCCTGAGTAGCTAAGGAGTAGTGGTGTGCATATTGATAGTTGTTCACAAGTGGAGCTATGAACAACTTGACAAGATTCATGATGTTTTGTGCCCTTGATGGACTAAGGCACAACTAATGAGTAGATTTGAGAGTTGAGGTTTAGTGGCCAAATGGACTTAAAGCATTGATAGAGGCAAAGTTGTAGATTGGAAGTTCAAGCGCCGTCTAGGTACAAGCTACGAGCAAGAGGAGCTAAGAGAGGATGTGATAACCATATGGCCAGAGTATCTTGTTGAGGGTAGATTGGTTGTTGATGGACTCATACCAAGCCCCAGTTTTGTATCTTGTACTAGTGGATGTATGAGGACCATTATCCTTGGTACCAGAACCCTAGACTATAGTATTATATGTTGTTTAGTATAACAAAGTTGGGTTGAAAACTATGAAAAGTTGTCTATATTCTGTGCATATGTAATTTACTGTTGTTTATATTCTGCTGTGTAAAGTAGTATCATTTAGATTCCTAGTTTAGTAGCGTCAAATATTTTAAGATTTTGTCCTAGACCCAAAGTCATGGAAATTCAACATGGTATTGGAGTGTATATAAGCTACTTTGAGGGATAGTGAATCAAAGTGTGCACAATGAAGCAACTCATATGGATTTGTGACTATCTAGACCATGGAATAGAGGGTTTAGATGAAGGCATGGACATGTGGTCTTAACTAACTTTGCAACAAGAATAGTTGGGAGTTCTGGTAGATTGGTGGTGAGACTCGTGAAAATAGTTTGTTGTAGGGAATATTGTCGATCGTGGAATTTCATTGACTTGTCATGGATGGTTGGGAAAACTTGAGGGTTTCTCTAGCATGGATGAGGGTCGGTTTATTGAGATGGATTCAAGTGATGGACTATAGGTTGGCAGGCTAGAGCCTTCATCAGATTGTGATGTTGCATATACACGATTAGTGGGATTTGATCGAGTGGTATTGGATCCATGAGGATGAGTGCTTGCAAGAGTGAGCCAATGGATATGATGTAGGCTCATAGGGAGTCTAGCCTTAGAGGGAGCAACCCTATGGAGGTTTGGGATCTTTAGGTTCAGTTGTGATGAGGAAAGGGCACTTCCAATATTTATGGATTCATTTACAGTGTATGTTGCAGTGACGGGTGCCAAATGGGCTAGAGTAATCACCGAATGATGGTCACTTCATAGCCTTTGATCTACCTCCCTCGCTAATATGAAGTGTTGATTTTTTTGTAGCTTGGCAGGTAATCCAAGCCCTAGTGTTTCGAGGGTTGGAGTTCAGAGTGCCACAATTAGGCTTGTGGTCCTAGAACCAAAGCCTAGATTTTGGCACCCATCGATGTTTGCGACAAACCTGTGATGAGTCTTTGACATATGATAGATGAGGATGATAACTCTCAAAGAGAGGATTATAATGCAATGAGAATGATGTGATTCAAAGTTATTATTGAAGAGTTACGAATTCTTGAAGTTATATGATGGAGTTTTCATGCAAGATTTAAGGTCATATTGGTGTTAAGTTGACTTGAATAGTGTTGGAAGCCCCTAGATTATGACATTATGGAACCCCTCATTTCTAGATGAATAGAGGGTGAAGGCAAGGAATTTGAGCATCCAAAAGTGCAACATTAAAGTAGCATTAAGGGGGAGGGACAACAACTAGATGAAGAGTTTGATAGCTTTGTCTTTCCGCAGGAGAAGAGGACAGAACAATATGAGGACATAGGGCTAGCTTGGTTGCCTCTTTCACTGTGTGGAGGGATGTCTCATGCCTAGCAAGGCCACGTAAGGTAAGGCGTTAATGTAGGTTTGATATGGAAGATTTAAGTTTTGTTATCTCCCCTTTTTGTGGGTTGTAGGTACAAGATAATAGTTTTGGTAGGACTTAGGCCATATCACCTCAGAAAGGTTCCTATGAAGGTTGTTTGACGGTGGTATAAGCTAAGAAAATCAACACGAAATCAAAGCATACTCCCTTAACTAGGATACATTGAATTAAGGGTTTCTTGGGTGGAGAAGTAAGGGTTGTTTCATTGTGCAAGTGCCCTAACCAGGGACAACCCTGAGATCAGACTTGAAGCTGGAGGTTGCCTTATGTTGGGTCAAACTTTGACTAGTGTTATGTCAGTCTACATTGTAGGTTATTGGGAGCTATTTGTTGGAGTTTCCTTGGGCATGAAGGAACCCCATATAGGAGTAGATCCCATTATGGAGTGATGTAGGTGTCCTAGTGTGGACAAAGTTGTTGCATCATGTGGAAGGCAAGGAGGTAGGGCTGGCATGGCATGTTAGAATCCCTAACCAATGGGTAGTTTCACATTGAATTTTAGAGTCCACAGAAAAGTGAAAATGTGGAGAATTATGTTGGTAGTTATTTGTAAGGGCCTCCTACGTGTGGGGATGCCATAACTAGATGCAGATGCTACAACATGGACTTTGTCACTCGTGGACTATAGGAAAGAAGTGTCATAGCAAACCTAATGTGGATGTGATTGGGAACTTATGGTCTATAGGAGGACAATGTGATAGTGTCCAATTTGGAGTGCGACGTGTAGTGCCTTGATGAAAAAAGGTAATTGGTAGAGAGAGCCAATTGTTGAGCTCAAGGGTATGATCAACTAGGAGTAGTTTGTGGAACCCTAGACTTGTGTGTGGAGAAGGAGCCCTAAACTTATGTCGAGTTTGTGGAGCTAGGGCACGTCAGAGAGTGGTAGTGTGTGTTAGGGAGTGCCAAAGCATGACAAGGAATGCATGCGATGCTAACATGTTCCACATAGTGCGATGGAATTCTAAAATATGTCAGGTGATGTGGCATGTCAATATGTAAACTATGTTGGTTAGTCTTTTTACTGCCATGGTTCAATGTGAGCCTTGTCTTGGTAACTTGTTAAGTGGGGTGAGTTGATATTAGACATGAGTAGCTTAAGATGAGTTATAAGTAGTTATCTGGTGAACAAGGCATATGTTGAATTTCCACAATGCATTAGAATCTAGGTTTAGTATTAGAATATTTAATGCAAACACACTCAAGTGCCACAACACTTATACTATAATGCACAATGAAATCTACACACATCAAGGAATCAACTAGTGAATATGACAATTTTTAACTTTTTCAAAACCTTCTCCATTATGTTATAAACTATAATAAAATAGGTTAGATCTCTTATAGAAGCGATCATGGCCTTTTACAATCAAAATGATGCAAGGAATATAATTAGGGTTTGGTGTTATTCTTTTAACAACCAATCTATCCTTAACAAGACAACACTCAACCTACTTATTTACGGTGGAAACAGACAATGCTTTCAGTCCTCATGTCTTCAATACATCTGGAAGGTCCTCTTGGCTCCCATTCTGCAACTCCTCAATATGACTCTATCAATGAGCTCAACTCCTTTAAGTTATTGAACTTGGATTAAAAACCTTTGCCCTCTAGCTTCCTCCTTTGTCCTTCAAGGTTTGCAAGACCATCAAGGTCTTCAATCAACTATTCACAAATCCATTTGTGAACATCTCTTTGGGTTTGCCAACGTTTACCATACTACTACTCCAAGATGACATGTCTAGGCCTATGGAGGATTCCCTTCTTCTCACTGAATCAATCATTTGCAATACAATGAAGTAGGGCTAGTTGGATGGCCCACTTGACTTCCACTTTAGTACTTCAAAGTCTACACATCCTTAGGCCAATACACCTACCATTCTACCACTCTTATTATCCTTCAGAAGTTTAGGACCTATAGATATTCTTTGACACACACCTAACAATCCCCCAATTGTACTTAGATTTCCATCAATCTGAAGAAACACAATCAATTCTTTCACTGATGTATGGCCCACAACACTACCTTCATTTAGGGCTCTTAAAACATGCACCTAATAATGATTTGGGTACTCTCAAAATCATTTTTCTTGTGTACCAACTTCTTTTTTGTCCAATCTATGAATAGATCTCAACTACTTCCCTTATCGTCCTTCTAACAATATGTAGATTATAGAACTAGAGTCACAAATCAATTGCTAATAGTCTTTTGACTAATTGTTTATAGGATGCTTCAGATCTCTATCGAAAAATCTATTGGCAATCCACCAAAATCAACTCCTCTTCATGTCAATCTATTCTTTATATGGCACATTTCTTCTACTCAATCTTCTACTCAGGTTCCACCCTCCTTTGGATCTTCTTTCTGCATACATACTTTTGAAAATCATCTTCTAGATATATGGTCTATATTGCAAAGATAAACCTCACTCTAAGGGTCCCAACCCATTTTATTCTATGTAGATTTGTCACAGTCTTAAGGGCCTATCATATGGACTAAACATGCTAGGAAACTGCCCTAACTAGGGTATTATAATTTTGTTATAATTTCTTTATAAAAAAGCCTTAACCACCCATAGAAACAACAAAAACTCTTTCCTCCATAAGGGACTTGACCTAGCTCATAAAATTTAGCTCATGTTTCTTTGACTAAAACATGACATGAACTTTAGATCTCTATGAACCTAAAGCTAGGGTTACCTCAGTCAATATTACACATGCAACTACTTATGTTCTGGCCCCAAATTGCAGTGCAGGTCCTCCATTTGTCTTGGTCTCTATCATAGACCTTGATACCTATTAATCACCATAAGACGGGGTCTCAACCCTCTATATTATTTTAGGATTTGATGGGGCCTTCACACAGAGACACCACTAAAATCACATAACCAAATTCTCATGAGAACCCTCTCATGTGCTCAATTTTCTAAAAGAGAACCAAGAATATGCCATCCTACTTCCTATCTCACACCTATTAAGGTATGCAACAGTCTTGTTAACCCTCACACGATGATCTTACTCATGGTGGATGATGATTACCTCCCTTTAGCAACCGTTACTCGACCCTCTAACTCTACCTACCTTATGAATACATCTCTCTTGGCCTCCTTGATCAAATGATCTCTTTCTCTATCGATGTTATTCCATTCATCATAATTCCTCCTTAAATATATTTTACTAGGCCTCTTAGGAATCCTCTATAACTTATGGGTTTTATTCACTTAGACCTTAGGAAATATTAATTTTCTTTTTTTATTTTCTTTTGGATTTAAACCCCATCTTGGGTCCAAAACCCCTTCACATGTTTTCTTTTCCCATAAAGCCTTTTGTGCCCAAATGCACACAAATCCATCTCATTAGGCTTGTGGATTACCGCCCAAGCTACACAATTCAACAAAATAGTCTAGTTGTAGTAACTGTAACTTAGTCAAGCTTTTGTAGTTAAGAAAGCACTTGGTTGGTGATCGAAAATGAAAAATAAAAGTCCAAAGAATTTCTTTGAAATAGCCAAATTGCAGAGATCTTTTCCTTTTGAATCTATTGCAACTGGAATGGGCTAAAATGGACTTAGGATTTAGAAGTTATCACATGCAGAAGATGCCCTGTTTCTTTGGAAAAAGAGGCATAAACACCTAAAAATGGAAAAAAACCCTTAAAAGGGGGAATCGTATCGGAAAAAGGCAAAGTTCGGATTTAAGCAGAGGGAAATGAAACTCCAATCCACCGATCTGATCTATTAGATCAGAGGCAGACACATATGTGATATCAGAACCCTGGAATCAATGGTTGCGCTCATGCGACTCACTGATCATCCATGATGAAATCGGCGAATTGGCATCGGTAGTGTATAAGACCCCTAAGTATTGTGCGATGCAATATGCGATAGTGATCATGACAAGCAATCTCAGCCATCAAATCGTGAAGGAAATGGATGGCTAAGATTAAATCGGCAATCAGCAAGTGTCGAACCCGATAGATGTCATAAGTGTAGTCTATAAAATTGAAATATGGAAATCCATATTTTATTTGTATTAATATTTCTTGGTGAAAAAGCAGAAATACAAAGAAACGACGCCCGAATCAAAAATATGGACCCGAAGGGGATTTATAAGCCCGATTGCAGAGATTTTGAGTTCTGTAAAGGAAGATTTCAGGTAGACCTCAAGTGGTAAATGGTTTTTGGCTGGCTCTACCTGATCCCAGTGACTGGTCGACATGTAGCTGGCGAAGGAGAGATGAAAACCTCCTTCTCAGGTAGGTAACCTTCATACACTTAGGCCACCTGAAAATTCATTATGACCGTTGGATCGAAGATCCCATAGGTCGATGATGGAGAGTGCAACAATAGCCAAAGGCAGACTAGATACAATAATAGGACAGATTTGACATATTTTGAAGTCAGATAGAAAGCAATTTAACATGTTTTCCCGTGTATTTGGGATTTTTCCCAATATTCTTGTGCAATGTGATTTAACACCTAATGGCAGACTCGATACAGATGTAGGGGCAATTGAAGGGAGTTTCACATCCACAATACACGTTCAATAGTGTATTTTCTTGAAAATGCTTGTGTAATGAAATTTCCTCAATTTTTGGATTTTCGCCTATGAAACGGCCCTAATTTCTTTTGTAATCACTCCTGATCATCATGTCATGCTATAGCAAGTCTTTTTACTGGCAATGATGCATTTTTGAAGTGACAGAGCCGCAGAGGAACAATGAATCATAGAGAAACGACCAGGGAAGCGAAAAAGCTAGAAGATGCCTTAAAAGGGCCGGAGAGCACGATCGAGAGTATAGAGGAAGAAGGTAGCAGAAGGCAGTTGCAAGAGAGTAGGGAGAGCGAAAAAGATACTACGAAGTACAACTAAGGGAGCCCTTAGTGTCACTTGAAGTTCAAGTGAAATGCCAAAAAACTGAAGGTTGCAGAAAGCCAAAAGCTAGAGCTAAAGAGCCAGAGCCAAAGTTGAAAGCCAGAGCCAGAGCCAAGAGCTAGAGATAGAGCTGATAGCTAGCCGCCGAGAGATTCAAGAGCCAGGGATTAAATGGTGCCTAAACCCATTGTATCTGTGTAAAACAATGGAGTTGCACCGAGAGCTTGTAAAAAAGACTTGCCATAATCCCAGATAGCCTAGTTGAGTTTACTAGAGCTCACGGAGACATAGTCCAAGAGTTTTGGGTGAACACCAAATTAATATTACTGTTCTATGTGTTTTATTGCTACATTGTATCTGCTGTTTTAATTGCTTCTCTTTTCTTCATATCAGTTTAAGCATATCAATCCACAACACCTGAATAGTTTAAAACAAACATAAGCATACACCCATATTTTCAAGCACATATTTAATTCCGCATAGGTTAATATTTAATACTTGGGAACATTTAAGCTTTGGAGGTGGGAGAGGTCCTTATAAGTTAGACAAGGATCCTAAGTGCACCATTTTTAGATCAGTTGGGTTCCCAAGTTGCAAATTATGTAAGGGTAGATGTGAGGGTATGATAGCTAGGGAGGGTTAGGGAATGCCAAGGAATAAAAAGGTGTGCTAACAAATGTTGGCCAATGTCAATAGATGTTGAGGAGTGTTAGGGATTGTCGAGGCATTGCAAGGGAGAACTAGTTCATAATGCAAGGAAATGAATGAATAAGAGTGTGTGTTAGGGAGTTTCAGCGAATTCAAGTGTACCAAGGATGAACTGTGTTAGGTGAAGTTCAGAATAGGATTCGTAGGAGGAAAACCTACGGTTGTGATAAGGGGATTGACATGACAATTTTAGACAAAGTGAGACTTTGTGTTGGGAGCAACATTTTTTTGCCTTTAGCTATTATTTTTATATGATATGTGGCACGTTTTGGCCACATGCTCATGTTTTGAAGTATTCTAGATAATTACGTATTGTTGATTGTTGTGTATAAGTTTTTGGGCACTCAACTTGTGTCATATTATATCTTGTGTGTCTTCTGCATATTTTGGTTCTTGCAAACTATTACTTAATTCCATACTGTTTAGATGAGTTGGACATACATAAACAATATTGCATGTGTAAGATATGTTCTGTAGCTTTTTTATGGCCATGGCTACATGTGATCCTTGACTTTATAAATAGTTAAGTGGGAGAAGTTGACCTTGGACATGTGTGGCCTAAGATGATTTATAGTCAGTTCTTAGGTGAACAAGGCACAATCTACATGTAGTGGGTGAAACTGGTCAAGTTGTTGCGGCTGAAGCAGGCCAATGTCACATGAATGGAAATAGCCACGGACTTGATTGGGTTCCCAGGGTGCGAAAAAATGTAATTGATTGGGTTCCCAAGTTGCGAAAAAATATGAGGGTAGCTATATTTGAGGGCATGAGTGCCGAGGCATGCTAAGGAATGATATGGAATGCTAAGATGTGCTAGATAGTGCGAAGGCATGTTAAACATGTAAATATGTGCCAAGTGCTAAGGCGTGCGAAGACGTGCAAGGGTATCACAATGCGTGCTAGGGACTGTCAGGGGAACAAAAGGGAGATATAAGCTAACCTACATGGAAATAAACACATAATAGGGTTAATAAGTCATCAATTTACCTTTTCCAAGAGCGGCACACTGCAGACACAAACACTAGGTGCCAATAGGTTCCATGTTCCAAGTCTTAGTGCATTTTAAGTGCCAAATCTTCCTTTGGTGCTTCTCATATACTTTCCAATAATTTATCTCAAACATATTTAATATTAAACCATGCCAAATCATACAAAGGCATCTCAATGCATGACATACATGCTAATACTTTCCAAGCACAAACACGTGCCAAGTGGAAATGTGTGTCATGGAGCGTTATGCATGCGATGAAGTGGTAGGGCATGTCGAAGAGTCTTGAGGTGTGCTAGAGAGTGCCAATCCATGATGAGGATTATTAGGGAGTACTAGGAGAACACAAGGGAGAACTAGGTCAAAATGCATGGAAGTGAATGAATATGAGCATGTACCAGGGGATGTTAATTAGTGCTAGTTGGCATGCCAAGGAGGGAGTGAAAAGGTATGTTAAGTATTGGTAAGGCATGGTAGGGAATATGAGGGAATGTTAATATAATGCCAAAGTGTGCTAGGGATTTCCAGGGTGTGCTAACATGTTCCAAATAGTGCCAAGGCATGCCAAGACATGCCAGGTGATAAAGGCATGTTAAGATGTGCAGGGTGCTAGGGTATGTCAATGTGTGTCAAGGAGTGTCAAGGAAACAAAAGAAAGAACCAAGCTGAAATGCAAGGGAATGAACACATAATATGATTAATAAGTTGGGACTTTATATTTTTCAAAAGGGGCATGCTAGGAACACTAATAATAGGTTCAAATACATACGAAGTGATAATTTGTGCCAAGTGTTAATGTATGTCAATGCATGCCAAGGTGTTCCATGACATGCTAGGGACTACAAGGCATGCCAACACATGCTAAGAGAACCTTATGTTTTGTTAGGGCATGCTAGCATGTCCTTCAACATCCTAGCCATGGAAAGTTGTTATAGGTACAAATATGTTCCAAGACATGCGAGGTGCCATGGAATGCTAGTGTGTGCCAAATCATGTTAAGGTGTGCCAAGAATGTTGTGGAATGTTAGCTCTTTCTCATTAATAGAATTGACAGATCTTGATTATTTATTAAATAATATAGTTCCTGCACGTGTTAGTGGAACTTTATCTAAATGGAATTTTATAAATAATAAAGTTAATATAGATGAATAATGTGTTGACTCATGAGAAAATTATATTCTCATCACTTGAGATAAATGATACACAGTAATTACTTCTTAAAAAATTGACTCACTCTAACCACTATGGCCTTAGACACATAATAAAAAAGACTCCAAAACAATGGTCTTAAATTGTTATTTTTTCAATCCTTCCAACTCCATTTCAATGTCATCGCTATGTTCAAGAGAAATCATTTAGTCAATATCTTCTACAATATTCAGAAGCCTTCATTTCATGTCTGCCTCTCCTAATCCAATTCCATATCAAAATCATTTTGATAATTTTTTCTCAAATCATGATAATCATTTCGTGTCATTGATGTGGGATGAATCAAGGCCCTCTTGGGATGAGTCACTTCCTATCGACATCAACCTGTTATCCAGGAAGTTGACTTAGAAACAATCCTTCGATACATTGGTGCTTGCGTACATCAATGGCAAGCTTCCTTGCTCTCTTTGATAGGTTTTCATCATTTTCCTTCCATTAAAAGATTCTCTGTGGTGTTTGAAACCAACTCATTTATTCACACCATATAGATTATACTAGAGTAACCTTAGACCCATTAACATCATCAGTGGTTTCTCTCGCATTTGTTAATGCACTACATAATTTTCCGGTAATCAGATGATGTCTATGATTTTTTACCTCAACTCATTGATTCACATGATTAGAATCATACATTGGTTGGACATGTGAATGACATAGAAGATCCTCGATCTAGTTTCATCCATCCATGTTGCAATTTCACGAGTAATACAATATCACAATGTATGAGAATTATGATCATATAGACCATCATCTAGTCATTGGTCAACCATCAATCATCTATGGACATGTCTTTTCACAAGTGTACATGTAATGTTCTGTTACGTGTCAAGCATGGGTATGCCTCCCTTAGCAGAGATGTCATTATCTAAATGTGTTACCATAGATGATGATCTCATTGGTTGTTCTTGATCCTAACTTGTGACAAGGTAAAGCACTTTAGTAATTCGTTTCCATTTCTGATTTTCTCTTTAGGGGGGAATCTATTATAGGCCTTTTTTTTACATATGGTCAATAGGCCTTCAAACATGATCATTCACATCCTTTGAACACTTTTTCATCCTCTCTACACAGAATCCCTAAGTGTACCTCTCTCATATCTCTGAGTTTCTTCCTGATATTGCCTCATCTTAGCCAATTTTAGGCCCAATGCATCGTCGCCCCTCATTATCCAGCATTGAATACACAGTTTTCCTACTCTAAGCCTTCATTGATCACCTACAAGTTTTCCAATGTGGAGCATGCACTGATTCTAGAAATTCAGGAAAATAAAAAGAATCCTGAAGCTTCCTCTTCCAAAAGCTTCCAACATTTTCGATAACTATTTACCTTGGATAAATGTCTCGAATCCTATCCTATCTTACCTTGGATTTTTAATCCCTTATCACTTGAGCTCATCCTACCATTAAGAGTAAATCTCAAGACCATAAGGGTAAATGGATAATAATTCATGAACAAATTCTCCTTACTATATAATTACCTGATTTGACAAGCACCTGGTTGGTTGTTGGATTTTGTAGACTAATTCCACCCTAATGCTGCTGATGCGAAAGATATCATTCCATGCATTATTGTGATTAGAGGTACAATTTTCGGTAAGGAAAGGACAAGTTACCTTGGAGGAGTTATTCTAGAAGATAAACACTAATTTTTGGTTGTAACTCATTCCATTCCTATTAATGAAAATATTTATTTGTTTTCTTATATATGATGTTATGATTTCATGTATTAATATACCATGTTTATCTATTGAACAAAGTTATTAGATGATGCTACATAGATCTTGTAGATCGTTGGCTCATTTTGTTTGATTATGTAGGTTCTAATTATAGCAGTCAAAGCTAGGATTGGAGCATACAACCCAATGAAGGAGAGAAGCATACAACATATTCCAGGTAGGCTTCATCATGTTATATATTTACTTTAATGAAAACATTAGTCCCTTTGTCTTTCTATCATTCTAGGTCCATTCACTAGGCCTACGGAAGATACTTTTGTTTGTAGCCGTAGATTCTATATAACACCCTTCTCCAAGCATCCTCTACCAATTTATTTGTCTTGTGATTATGCCATTATCTGATGTCTACAAAATGCCTCCTCTAGTTCCTCAGGTGCAACAATCCACATTTCATTGACTTGATGATTTTTAAAGGTTACAATCTATATTTTCTACTACTTCCATTATCCATCTATTCATTGTGCCAAGTAAAATCCTCTTATCCTAGAAGACACATATCCCCTCTCTTGGTATGTAAATATAAATCTAGTTCCTTATATGCTAACCTATTGTTGTAATAATTTTGCCTTGAACCATTGAAACTTGCCAACAATTTATTATATTTTATTTGTCTCTAATTTTACTTCCCAAGAAGTTGTTTGGTCTACACCTTGTTTTGAATTTAACAAAAAGATTCATTTATAGGTTGCAACTTTACATTTATGGAAATCCTCCTCTTCCTCAACAACACCCTACGTAAAAGTTGTAGAAACTCTTATTCTTTCATAGGCCCCATGTTTTTGGTTCAATAATAGTTATTGATTGCTTCCATCTCCAAAATTATATGTTTGTCTACATCTGCACAAGTAAACATATTTCCAAAAATATTTTGTTTTTCATTCTATGAGATACATTTAACATTTAAATTTTTAAAATTCAAATTCAAATTGTAGCTGGAATCCATATCCTCCATAATTCTTTCTAAAATACTCCTTTGATGTTCAGATAACTGATATGCACATGACACAATAGGTTTATCATGTTCTTTCATGGTTATTCTTTTCTCCATACTTGCATTGGTGCACTTCTACATCAAGAATCTCAGACCTCTACACTTTGAATTGTTTTCAAGGCAAATGACATTCCTTATGTCTTCTCTTCTTTTTTATTCCTTTTGGCTATCTTTAACCTTTCTTCCTTCTAGGCTCTGTTATCTTTAGCCTACCTCATTGATGTCCATCTCATCAAACCAAAAATTTTAATGGTTGTACCATACAATCCCCTCTTCATATCTCTTCTCCCCTTGAAGCATCCTCTTCCATTCAACTCTCAAGTTCCCAATAATGTAATATGTGAGAGCTGTCCAAATTTCTAAAATATTTGGTTCTTTAAAAGTTCTATCATAAGAATCTAGCTATCATCTAAATTGCTTCTAGGAAATATCCCATTCTATGTTTGCTACATCTTTTCACCATCTTAATGCTCCCTTAAATAGTTCTAAAACTCTAGTATCCATTTTGTTTTCTTATAGAAAATTCGTTCCTAAAACCTTATTATTGTCTTAAAAAACAATCCCTCGTTCACTTTTTGTTAGCATATATTCATATTTATTTAGCAAAATGGAATCTCCTATAGATAAATTCATCACTTTAGTTTAAACTTTAGACTATAGTAACAATTCTTCCAACAACTTTGGTTCTTATTTAAAAATTTTGGACACTTCCTTTGACTATTGCTCCTCACCTTTAACATTCATTTTATCAATTTCCAACACATCTTGTTCCTTTATTTCATTAGCTTTGAGAAATGTATATTTTCCTGTCTCTGCATACACATTAGCTCTTTCTTCATCTCTTGTACCTCCTTGGATATGTTGGACATCATCATCATTGTTCTATAGAGTAAATCCTTGTTTTTCATCAATCTCGCCACTTCTTCAATCCATTTTACCTTTTCCATAATTGTCCTCAAAAGTCATCCTTCTTCCTTCCTTGTTTTTACGAGACATTGATGTCTCATCTTCCTCCATAATAGGTTATCGTTCTTGATTCTTCATATCCTTCTCTAACCTGGTTTAAATTATTTGAGGTGAGTTCTTCTTATCATCTCTTATTTCACTTCCTTCAGATTGATTTAATGCAAAATTCTAGAAAACATTTGTTTTCCTTTCTCTTCCCAATTTCCAATATTTTCCAATATTTGGTAGGATCATGTTATAACTACTACAACACTCTCCATTGAACCTTTAAACACTAGTCAATACATCATCCTCCTGAACATCCATTGTGTGCACTCCCTCAATATAGTGTCAGTGCACTTTCTAGTGGCGCTCAACTTTCCTTCTCACCAACATCTCCATTGGGTTCACTTTTTGCCTCACCCTTGGTTGCATGAGAGTTATCTCACAGGTAATTCCTCGTATGTCACACATGGATGTTGTGATTTTTATGTTATCATTTCAATTTGTTGGTTTTTATTTCCTCTTCACAGTCCTAGGATGTTGCTATTCTTTTCAAATGATAGTTGTATATACATGTGCATGTATGACGAATCTTAATCCATTATTATACACTCTTGTTCTTTTATTTCACTCCACACCTATCTAATTTTGATTAATTATTTGCTATTATGCCTTGCCCATCTCGAAACACATGAATCCATCTATACAAGTATTGGCATATTGTGCTCTTTTAGTAGGTGAACTTATCAGACCCTTGTATGTAGAATTTGCATAATGCCCCCATCACAAGACTATCCTCTCCTCGCTGGCTCATATTTTTCTTTCATAACCAAGTCCTAATCCCCCTTTCTCCTTGAACCTATAGCATGCACCCATCAATTGCAACCTCACTTTTGAGTAGTGCATAGTGCATTTCCAGTGGAAAAATCTCCAACTACAAGTAACTCCAAAATCCTTATTTTAGATTTTTTGAACCTCATCTTTAGAGAGAGAAATTTCTAATTTAAATTGGTAACAATTGCTATAAATATTAAATTTAAATTTCTTGAAAATATCATAACTTTAGTAATAAATTAAATTCTATAAAAATTAAATTTTTTGAGTTATATTAAATCTAAATTAATTAAAAAAAAAATCTAACTTAAGTTTTTTAAATTTAACAATAGATTGAATTTATAAGCCAATATAGAGTTGGTTAAATTGTATTTTTGAATAATTTATTATTATTATTATTTTATATTAGAAATTGAATGAGTTACACATTTTTGTCTTATTAAGAACTAACTAAATTATTTTACGTTTAATTATTTTTTCCTTGTGAGTTTTGAAATGTTTTACTAATTAAGTTTGAATGAATATGAATGGACTATCTAAGAAGGAGGAAAATATGTATCGTAATTTTACAATCATAGTTTCAGCCATATTAAAATTAGAATTTTATAAAAATATCTTTGCATTATTTTTTAAAGTAAGTCGTTTTGCATGCAATTTCAGATATAAAAATTTGATATAAGATCACCCATACATAATCTATAATAAATATTATTTCCTAAAAAAAACATCATGATGATAACCATGTAACAAACATAAAACATCTAAGATATACATTCAAATTCACTACCATCATCTAATTATATACAACTCTAGCACATTCAAGCATCACTAGCTAGTATACAAACCTAATAATCTAACAGGGCATCATCATCGTGATCACATTTAACAAATACAAACATTGTAATCTGACATCATCACCACATACATCCTCAAATTAATATATATCTCATGTTTAATAACTGCTACCACATACACATTTATAATATGCAATCACATTAAATGAACATGTCTAACATGATCTAACAATATACACATCAACACCAACATATAAATTTAGTACATAAACAGAACAAAAAAAAGGATGTATATATACATATAGATATAATATCAAGCAAGTCAAATAACTGAAATCAAATCTCTAATACAACATACGTAATAGTGCCATTTTGGTTTGTAGTAGAAGATGAAGGATGGTCAAATACTACCTTAACGTCTGTCAAACTCTGAGGTGGAGGAGGAGGTGTTTGGTCTACCCCAGAAGATAATGGATGATCAACTACCACCTAAACTTATGTCGAACTATAAGGTGGAGGAGGAGGTGGCTAATATGTTATAATAAGAGAAACATAATGCACAAGCACTAGCTATGGCATCTCATCCTCACACGAATGAGGTGTACTACCAAAAGGATCATTGACACCCTAATCATGATCTTATGGGGTAGTACTAAACAAATCAGCATTATCACCACCCTCATCATCATGATCGTGGTCACCACCATCAACATCATGATTACCACCCTCATCTGAAGTATATTTTACTACATGCCTTAGATCCCTCATTGCTTCCAGTACCCTACTAGGTCTGATGATATGAGACATAAGGGACATGATCTTATGTGGATAGTCCCTATAGAGGTCCACAAACCTATTATTTTCACTGATGTATTAATCCATCATAGGGAGGACTCCATCTTTAACCAAAACTCTAGCCAGTATGTCATACTAGTACATCGAAAATCTCAAACTAGCCCTACAAGCCTAGCTGCCCATGCCCCCTCTGGATATGCCTCACCCTCATGGCCCTCTCCCATGTCCTCATATCCTCCATCTAGTGTAGGAGGAGCCACATCTCCATGGAAGTCGATGTCTACAAAATATGTAGTACACACCAATAATTAGGAAATTTCGTTAAAGAATTTAACAAAACATTTTAAAGAACATGCTAGAATATATTTTATTATAATTATTTAAAATAATAAAAGGAAACTAGATTAATTTAAAGAAAACACTAATATTACCATGTCTCATTTGGAGGCTCAGTATACGTGAAGAGGATGTTGGGATACTATCTCTAATCAATCCCCATGTACGAAAATGGAAACAAGATAAACACATGGTTAAACTCATTGAATAGTAGTGTGAGTGCCTGGGCGAAAATCTTGGTTGGATACTTTGGAAGACCCCACTTGGGTGTCATCTAGTCCCACATGCACATCCATGCCTTAGTCATTGGCCTGAGAGGGTGACCATGAAATCTAGGCCTCATCTTTGGAAACCTCTCAAAATATAAAAAATTAAATCTCTCAAGTGAAATGGAAGCTTGCCGTCCCATTTATTGTCGCATGACATCTATTTAAAGCCATACAAAATTACCTCAAAAAAATCGCAAACCATCTGATACATCGTGGTGCATGAATCAAAGAGTCGACATAACACAAAAGATGGAAACTAATGTGTCCACCATCATTACTAAAGTGTGCAATGATGGTCATTAATAAGAAGAGGCACCTAATCTCTTATGCAACAAAAGAAGAAATTGGTAGTTGTATACCACGCACCTGTAAATCTGCCAAAGTGTTCCTTTAGGGATGTATCCTCCTCATAGTATTTAACAACGCCTACATTCCTTAAGAGTGCTCGGATCACTGCGCTAATAGGGTGAGGCTATATACCCCCTCCCTTTCTATAGCCTCCAATGGTCAGGTCATATTGTATTGGTCTGCCATTTTTTCCTCCTCCTGCTACTTCTCCCTCTCTTGACATCTCTGCTACATGATTGACATATAAACTACATCAGCGTTATACATAAAATGCACTTTTATTTTATTAAATGAAAAAATTATTTATAAATATGGAAATCTAACCTAATATTAAAAGAAAAATTCCCATGTGAATCGAAAAAATAGTAGTGCACCATATTCATTGCACTATCAAACACAACTACGTTGGCATCAATGTGCACATATGTATGACGAACCATTGTTGCTTCACATATTTAGATTTTTATCATGGTGCATCTCACATATGGGGTTGGTGTGCATGTATAATCTTGTCAAGCAAGAAATGAACATTCATGTTATCGAACACATCAAGCTATACTTTTTAATATTCTTTTTGCAATGTGTTCGGTAAATATGAATGCATCAAGTGTAACCAAAAAATGTACACAACGATGCACATTTTAAATCTTTCTTAGTGTGTTTTCATTTATAAAACACACCGCAACAATAGCAGTGCATTATGTTCATACGTTAAACTGCAGTGCACCTTGTAACTTTAGAGGGTGCACCCTATCAGTGTGAGTCAAAGATATCCAGCACACGATAAAGGTTTTTTTTTTTTAAAATAAGAAAAAATTAAGCTAATTTGCAATTCTAATCTGCTAGAAATTTAAATTAGAGAGAAACATAGACGTTACCTAGACATTTTTCTATCGGGGAGGCATTTTTGACACATAATTGACAAAAGCAAATTTCATCACCATTTGAGAAAATTGCAAAGCCACATACTGAGCATGGTATGAAAATATGGTGAGTAAGAGAAGAACTAATGTTAGGGTGCTTGCATGAGACAAGAGTAGCACCTGTCTTCATAACTCTCCAACATTGTCGATGGTAAAAATGAAATTTAAGGTTGGAGTTTTGTTATTTAGCATTCCTCCAATTTGTTATCATAACCGCATTGATGCACCACGCATCCAAGACCACAAGTTTTTTTTTTTCTAATTAAAAAACCTATAGCAGTTTTTTCGTTAAGATTCCTTGGGGCGTTCTAATATAGGTACCACACCAATGTTTTGTTGGACTATATCACCACATTTTTTTTAAATTAAAACCCACCTAGTGGTGCTCTATAGGAGATACCCTGGGGAATTTTAATATGTTAAGAACACCAATACTTCATTAGGATATAACACTACATTTTTTTTTTTAATTTAAAAACTACACAAGTGCTCCTTCTATGGAATTTTACTATAAAAAGGAATTGGTATTGTGGGTGTGTTGGACACCTAATCCTCAATGGGTTAGTGTGGAAGCCGAATGGACAAAAGGAGTCCAAGAGACCTTGGGATGTGAATCCCAACGGTCACATAATGTACTATAAATGTATACCATTTGCGAATAAAATTGTACTGCATGATTTATCTTTCATATTTTCTCTAGTTCACCATGTGTGTTTAGCATGGTATCAGAGCAGGCGTATTCCTGCCCTGCATAATTAATTTGAGCCAGTTGTTGTGTGCCCTCTCTATGCATGTCAGTTCTGCATTCCTGTAGATAGAATTATCATTATTGTGTGCATCCCTATTTCATGCTGCAAACTGTCTGGGTGATACACACCTGCACATCTGCCTATTCATCCCATGCTCTGCATTTCTGTAGCCTGACACATCTGCCCTCTACGTGATAATTAGGGTCTTCCCTCTGCACTATAATCTGGGTAACGCCTGAGACTGTGCAATGACTGGTCTGAACGCTACTCCTGTAGCGGCTCTCTGCATACAAAACGCTCCTGGTATCAAAGAAAGGCAACTTATCTCTACGAGCGGTTTGTGAAGATGATGTGACTGAGAATGATGGTTATCTGCATTGCTATAACCGAGATAAAGAGATGGTGGATGAGTGTGAACCTCATGGAGATACTCAAACCCACTGAGAGTGTTGGAGCCTGGCGAACATGGTGAGACCATCAACATTGGATTTGACGTACCAGAGGTTCAAGTTCATAGTGTGCCTGCTAGGATAACATAAATCATGTTAAAAGACCTCCACTGTGTTGGACATGCGAAAGACTGTGTGTTATGCTACTTGTAAGAGGTCCCTATAGATATATTTGAAAATCTGAAATTTTTAACATTTGAAGGGGTTGTTTCCTCGACCTCTCCCTGGAAGAATGTTCTGGTCATTTTTTCGTATGACCTAGTTGCTTTCATTATTAATCACACTATTTCGAAACCTCAGAGTAAGCATACTTGGACTTTTGATCATATTGGTGTGAGAACGTCCGATACACATGTCGAAGTAGCATTGATGTGTTCTTCTTCTTGTGTACCCCCTTCAATTCGTGGTTTGAAAATACAACCGGTTGAATTGAGCCATAAACTAACAAAGTTATTTTTTAAAAGAAGATAAGTGTGCACCTTCTTGCAGACAATCTCTGCCGCACATAGCGCCTAGCTCTCAGACAATGCTTGTTGTTGTTATTTCGAGTTGGATTTCCATTAGAACTGAGTTGATTGAAGAAATTGTTGACTGTTGATTAAATCATTGTTTAAAGGTATGTTTGGTAGCGTTCGACTGGTGTTGAAACCAAGGAACAAGCGAAAGTCAGATTCTTCTATTATTATTGACAAATTCTTATGCTAATTTCAGTTGCGCATCTTTGCAATTTCATTGAATTGAATGGAGAGTTTTCAAACTTATATGCAAAATGTACACCAGTTTGTATTTTTTCCATGTGCATTGATGTTGCACGATATAGTCAGAGAATAAATGACTTGCCTGTCTATTTGAAGATGCTGTCGATGTATACGACCAACAGGAAGGAGAAAATCGAGTGGTCTTGTTTGTGCAATTCTTTTCTCAAAACATTGTCTACCTAATGATTGAATTTTGAATATGGATATGGGTTTCTGAAATGTAAGTAAGCGTGCACGTGTTCATTGTCCAAACCGGTCCCTTGTCTGCTGCCTATTTTTGTTTTCTTGAAAATTCCCAAAACATTCCAGCTGGTTCGAAAGGTGAATATTGTATTTTGATAATGTGTGTTCGGTACTACAGGAAAGTCATGGCTATGTGTATAATCTCATGTGAATTGATAGTGTGGACAGAAGGTGGAAGACACAGTTTGCCGGAATACTTGTAAAGAAGTTTCAAGTGGAATGTTGGAAAACGGATGCCGAGTTGCATGAGCCAGATTGACCACCGTGGAGGTAAGTGAAATTGCATGAGTAGATTGTTGTTTATAAGCGTTGGCAAACAAGCGCTGGTAGAGTAACAGACTCTGTGAAAGATCGATTGCCTAAATCAATTTTGATTGATGAATCTCCATACAAGGAAAGAGGCTAATCTGCGCTGAGGAATAGAGTTCATTTCTGGGCAAGAACGTAGATATAAAGGTATGAAAAATGGAATCATTATGTGGTCTTCAGCCTGGAGTAAGAGGCTTATACAGATGGCAATTTTAAGTCCAAAGAATGTTAAATTGCAATGAAATTTGTAAACATGTAAAAATTGTGATGCATTGGGTTAATGGAGTTCCATTATGATAATAATGAAGACTGTGGTAAATTGAAGGGCACAATTAGTTGGTTGACTTCCAAATTGGGGTTTAAATAACTTTGTTAAGTTGTTATGATAACTCAAGGGCGCATTTAACTAAATCCAACACATGCAGGAAGAATTTGTGATGGTGTATAAACACATGAGGAATGTTGGTGATGAAATGAATGAGGGACTTAAGGCATAGTTCCGGTGTTATGAAGCATTTAAAATCCGATTGATAAACAATTTGATGTTTTATGAATGATTATTGTAGATTTTGGTTTTATAACCATAAATATGAAAGAAAGCTTCTGCATAAAGAGTGAATTAAAAAGAGATTGTCTAATTTTGAATTGGGAAAAATAGAGCATGTATGTTTATATGCATAGAAGTTGTGAAGATCCTGGTAATGTAGGTTCTGATTTGAAAGTGAAGGAGAACTTGACGAATCCAAGCAAGTTTGCAGTTGTTGTTGCCCCAGTTGTAGTATTGAAACTCATTATAGCCTCTGTATACATATATATGCATTGATTCCCTTATTCATTTGCTGCATATTTATACAAGATATTGTTGTGTACTGTATGTGGATATTACTTTTCTGCAGTAAGTAATAATTGTGATCAGTTTTTAAGTGACAATGAAGAAAAATGGCCAGAATCAGTGAAGTATTAGAGTTCATGAAAACTCTTATACAATCTACTGTTGATGACACGTTACAAATCGGCATAGGATCACTCTCAGAAATTCAGACATGTCTACAAAATGCACAAAAAAAGATTGATTTTTTGCAGCTTGAATCACAGCTACAGCAAGAAGAGCTACATCAAAATAGACACCATTCTGAACTTGTTCTTGTTCAGAACATTGAGACAACCACCCATCAGGAACATGTTAATAATGTTACAGTCCATTCAGATTTAGTACCAAACAAAGCAACAAGGTTACATGCAGATGCAGAAGTTCAGTGTGCACTTCCCAAGCCCATCATCAGACCTTGGGAACAACTTGTCCACAACAAGCACAGAACTGGTCTTGAATATGACAAAGACTTGTCCTTTCATATTCCAGACTAAGCCAAGCCCATCCATTTTCAAAGTGCTGGATTCATTTATGACAATTCACCTTCTCCTTATGATAGTTCAGCTCCAGCTGTTCCAGACTCTGCCCCTCTTCCACAACAACAACAACAACAGATCGTGAAATGCCAACACTGTGATCGAGTTGGCCATTTGAAAGATCACTGTTTTGATCTTCATCCATGTAAGCAATGTTATAAAACTAGCCATCCTTCACACAGATGCTTCAAAAACAAACGTCCTGTAAGAACAAAGATTCATCTAGGATGGATCGCTTCTTGGCAATGGGCATCAACAGCCAAGAAGATATTCCAATAATATGTCAGAACTTGTTCTAGAGTATTGAACAATCTTACAATTCAGTTTTCTCCATCTTCTGACCTTGTATCTGACAAGGGGGGAAATGATGGTCATCTACAAGCTTCAAAGCCACATCAAGCGAGCCTGAGCCACAACCTGCCACACCAGTTTCAGAGTTGTAGCTAGAGACAA
>APFE031210228.1:111700-124335 GCA_000404065.3 Pinus taeda | reverse complement strand
AAACATCTTTAAATATTTAAAATTTAAAGATTACACCTGTTAAACTAAAAAAAATACCAAAACAAAATAAGTCCCCAAAAATAGAAAAAGAAAGGGTCCAAGCCGACCATTAATTTGACTACAATGTCATTGTGTTGAACATTCCCGTTCAACCGACTTCGCCAACGAAAAAAACTCTCATTATTTAAGGAAGTCTCATCAGGCTAAGAAAGAAACATTTCATAGTAACAAATAAAATGCTCTTTTCATAGAATGTGTGAGATTCGATTGGCGATTGAAGCAACTCGGTGCGTCAGAACTACATACGTCATTTAAGTGCTTACGGAAGTGCGAGAATAGAAAGGATTGTGACCGCTGAAATAGGTGTATTGTTCAGGTTTCCATGATGGAGGCTACCAACGGCTCTCGCAATTATTCACGAGGGTCGCAGAGTTTAGTGTTCGTTACTACTAGTAATTCTAGTGGTGTTACTCCATACAATTCTAGCAAGAACTTGAAGGAAACTCGCTCTGCACCAGTATTGGATTTTACTCAGACTAGGAAGCTAATGGATTCTACTCGTTCAAAGCCGAAAGCCCTCGCCCACAAGCTGAAATCCTCCAAATCATATCTCAAGTCTCTTCTCTCAAAGGCCTCCAATACCAGAGTCACTAACGAACATCATTCTCAGATTAATCTAGGCACCCAAAGGGAGACATATGAGGGCGAGGATGTAGCAACGGCCAGAAGAAGTAACCACATAGAAATTTCAGATGCTACTCACAGTAAGTCGTCCTCTAAGAACTTCAGTTTTATCAAGCGATCACTATTGATAGCAAAAGCTAATTCAAAACCATTCAAATCAAACCGCGAATCTGGTAATCAGTTCCAAAGAAAAATGATGAGTTCGAATTCGGAGCAGGATAATGGCATCGAAGCAGCGATTGCTCACTGCAAGCAATCTCTTTCCGGAATATGATCGATTGTAACCATATTTAATGATGCAAAACTGTAAGTTCATATTTCTCAATGGAAATTATCAAGGTCAAGTAAGACCTCTGGTATAAAATTCAAAATGCAATTTTTTTTAAATCATTGTTTAGAATACCTCTGTTAATATCTTTCAGCGATTTTTCCTCTGTCCATCCTATTTCAGCGCATTAATTACGCCGTAAGGCGTTTCCCTTTGAAATGAACTCCCCTAGACGCCTTTATCTCTTAATGTTAACCGTCCGATCTATTGTTAGACGATTCAACAATTATCTGCCATCGGATTGTCTGTCTGTATGTCTACCCTACCCACTTCGTCTGTCGTGCACACACAAATTGCCATCGGATTATTTGCCCGTATGTCTACCTTACCCACTTGGTCTGTCGTGCACACACAAATAGCCAGTAGGCTGCAGAGGAGGGTCAGGGCAAACGCCTTTGTTGCACGGGATTTATCAACGTAGTGGCAAGAAAAAGCGCGAAGCCAGGGTTTGAGATACGATGAAGAAAATTCTGATCCGGCCGATGGATTGAAGGTTTGTCCATAGCTGTAGTCTCTGACTATTCCTCACGTGATGTGTTTGGGTTTTCGCCTAATATAGTGCACTAGGGTATTGTGATCATGTATGCAGAGAGAGAGCACGGGGAACTGTGAATTGGTCAGGAATATGGGCACTGCTTTGATTTGAATACGGTTTATAATGTCTAGGATGATGAATCGGACAGTGTTTGAACAGAATTCAGCTCTCAACGGGCTTGGAAAACATTTGGGTTAGTGAGTATGTCCAACCAGTTCATCATCTAGGGCTCATCAAGGCTTGCTTTCGGAATTATCATCATTTCATGGGCATTATCCAGGTAATGAAACTGTGATGCCCGATAGTTTCTTATTTTCTTTCTGCAGAAAATTATGTTGGAACTGCTTTCCACCTAAATGAAATCTCCCTTACATAGATCATGTCTCGATTTTCTTTCACTTGATTTTATATTTGTGATGTCAACTGGAAGGTACAGGAATTCAAAATATATAATTTAAGAAAACTCAAATCACCAAATGCTAATAGCCGAATGAAAACGAAATTCCCTGCCAAATGAAAAGCGTTGTTCTGTAATACACACATTTAATGACGGGAAAGCACAGATGCAGACATATACAGATTCTCTGAGAATTCTCTTATTGCTGGACTTAGAATGGAAATAATGAACACAAGAATCTATTTACCCACTGAGAACTTGTAGAGCACTATATGTTCTATTCTCTTATTGTTGGACTGGAGTTACAATGGGAATAGACCAAAAAAAAGGAAATATGTCATATGCGAACTTTATCCAGTGAGAACCCCTAGAGCATTGTCTCCCTGTAGATGTGGCCGAGTTGGACAATGACAGAGGGGAAATTAGGCTGATTCACTGCATTGGGGAAACCCTGAGTCTTAAAGCACAGTGCTGTGTGTGGCTTGTACAGGAAGCCCCCTTTGCCCATAGTGTGTTTGAGATTATTACTGGTATAGAACTACATCCCTGGAGCAGTGGACCACACCTCCATCACCCTACGACTCCAAGGACCCTTCATCCTCGCGGCAATCCTTAGTCCATTCTTCAACTTGGGGCCGTCCAGAACATATTTGTTGTCAAACCCAGGGGGCCTCTGCCTACTCTTGACTTTATTAATTCTGGTGCCAACAATCGTCTCTTTCCCGAAGTCCAACAGAGTTCCCTCCACAGGCAGTATTTGGCCTGTTGGAATCAGACGATCATCTGTAAGAGTATAATGTGAAGCTCATATTTTGACAAAATTGTCCAGTATATCCCTACTGCTGTTATGCCCTGCAAGGTTCCAGTAAGCATGTGTGGTTAAGCTCACAGGCGTAGCTTTGTTCCTCGGTTTTGCCTCATAATAAAGTCTCAACTCCATGTCTCCACTTATTGTATAAGTCACTTATACATCTAGGTCACCAGGAAAACTGCATAACATTATTTTTATTTTAAATAACAACAAACAAAGATTTACTATTAGCTGCTACGCCCAATATCTCTGTCAACGATATTAATAATTAATAATGAAGGAGAAATACAGATTCTCTGAGAATTCTCTTATTGCTGGACTTAGAATGGAAATAATGAACACAAGAATCTATTTACCCACTGAGAACTTGTAGAGCATTATTTGTTCTATTCTCTTATTGTTGGACTGGAGTTACAATGGCAACAGACCAAGAAAAAGGAAAGATGTCATATGTGAACTTTATCCAGTGAGAACCTATAGAGCATTGTCTGCCTGTAGATGTGGCCAGGTTGGACAATGACAGAGGGGAAATTAGGATGATTCACTGCATTGGGGAAACCCTTAGTCTCGAAGCACAGTGGTGTGTGTGGCTTGTACAGGAAGCCCCCTTTGCCCACAGTGTGTTTGAGATTATTACTTGTACAGAACTACATCCCTGGAGTAGTGGACCACACCTCCATCACCCTACGACTCCAAGGATCCTTCATCCTCGCAGTAATCCTTAGTCCATTCTGCAACTTGGGGCCGTCCAGAACATATTTGCTATCAAACCCAGGGGGCCTCTGCCTACTCTTCACTTTATTAATTCTGGTGCCAACAATTGTCTCTTTCCTGAAGTCCAACGGAGTTCCCTCCACAAGTAGTATCTGGCTTGTTGGAATTAGATGATCATCTGTGGGAGTATAATGTGAAGCCCATATTTTGACAGAATTGTCCAGTATATCCCTACTGCTGTTATGCCCTACAAGGTTCCAGTAAGCATGAGTGGTTAAGCTCACAGGTGTAGCTTTTTTCCTCGGTATTGCCTCATAATCAAGTCTCAGCTCCATGTCTCCACTTATTGTATAAGTCACTGATACATCTAGGTCACCAGGAAAACCTGCATAACACTATTTTTATTTTAAATAACAGCAAACAAACATTTACTATTAGCTGTTACACCCAATATCTCTGTCAACAATATTAATAATTAATAATGAAGGAGAAAATATCCCGTTCTTTGAGGTGAGTTTTCTGGTCAGAATTATGATGGCTGGGTTGAATTATTGAAAATTGCAGTGAGGAGCTTTCCCAATGAAGACAGGGTCTACAAATCCATTTCCATTTTATTGGTAAAATTGCACTTTTCAGAATTGTGATTTTCCATCCATCAAATTATTAATGGAAGAAACAACAAGTTTACCAGCATCTTTCCTAGTTATAAGGGCAGTTGATAGGTCTTCAATTTCCCTCCTACTTATTAGGGCAATTAATGGGTCTGCAATTCCCCTACCGGTAGGCAGTTAGTAGGTCTGCAATTCCCCTCAAGTTTATCAGGGCAGTTTATAGGTGTGCAATTTCCTTCCTACTTATCACGGCAGTTAATAGGTCTGCAATTCCCCTCCAGGCAGGAAGTTAGTAGGTCTGTAATTCCCCTCAAGTTTATTAGGGTAGTTGATAGGTCTGCATTTTCCCTCCTACATATCAGGGCTGTTAATAGGTCTGCAATTCCCCTCCAGGCAGGCAGTTAGTAGCTCTGCAATTCCCCTCAAGTTTATCAGGGCAGTTGATAGGTCTGTAATTTCCCTCCTACTTATCAGGGCAGTTAATAGGTCAGAGATTCCCCTCCAGGCAGGTAGTTAGTAGGTCTGCAATTCCCCTCAAGTTTATCAGGGCAGTTGATAGGTCTGCAATTTCCCTCCTACTTATCAGGGCATTTAGTAGATCTGCAATTCCCCTCCAGGCAGGCAGTTAGTAGGTCTGCAATTCCCCTCAAGTTTATCAAGGTAGTTGATAGGTCTGCAATTTCCTTCCTACTTATCGGGGTAGTTAATAGGTCTGCAATTCCCTTCTAGGCAGGCAGTTAGTAGGTCTGCAATCCCCCAGTGGTTTATCAGGGCAGTTGATAGCTCTGCAATTTCCCTCCTACTTATCAGGGCAGTTAATAGGTCTGCAATTTCCCTCCAACTTATCAGGGCAGTTAATAGGTCTACAATTCCCCTCCAGGCAGGCAGTTAGTAGGTCTGCAATCCCCCAGTGGTTTATCAGGGCAGTTGATAGCTTTGCAATTTCCCTCCTACTTACCAGGGCAGTTAATAGGTCTGCAATTTCCCTCCAACTTATCAGGGCAGTTAATAGGTCTACAATTCCCCTCCAGGCAGGCAGTTAGTAGGTCTGCAATTCCCCTCAAGTTTATCAGGGTAGTTGATAGGTCTGCAATTTCCTTCCTACTTATCGGGGCAGTTAATAGGTCTGCAATTCCCTTCCAGGCAAGCAATTAGTAGGTCTACAATCCCCCAGTGTTTTATCAGGGCAGTTGATAGCTCTGCAATTTCCCTCCTACTTATCAGGGCAGTTAATAGGTCTGCAATTTCCCTCCAACTTATCAGGGCAGTTAATAGGTCTACAATTCCCCTCCAGGCAGGCAGTTAGTAGGTCTGCAATCCCCCTCAAGTTTATTCCATGCTTCAAAATCTCCCATCACTTCACTTTAGCACATACCAGTCTTTTCAACTTGGAAACCCACAATCCCCTATTTCAACCAAACCCCATTCAAGGAGATGGGATTTTAAAATCTATAGAAATGCAAGCTTCGCTTTTACATGGGATGGGATTAGATCAGATCAGCAACTATTCCAAAACATTGCTTATTATTTTTCTAAATGAACATTGCATGCATGTTAATGGAATTTAATAACTTAATTTGCAGGTTATATGTGCATCAGCATAATGGTCAATATTTTATATGAGTAAAATGGAAAATGTCAAGGTGTTTAAATTTAAATAATTATGTACAATAATAACAAGAATGAGATGAGAATTAAGCCTCCCACCCATATTCTGAATCCACATTAAATCTAGATGATTCACCTTGTTCGCCGTCCACACTGTGGTAAGTGAATTGAATAGATAGTTTCCTCCCTCCTCTGTACTTTTGCACTTTCCATAGCATATTGTCGAAGCCTCTCAACCCTCCTGTGTTCACACATACCATGCCACCACTCTGTCATCAGTATGAAATCCATCATTATATGTTCACATACTTTTACACCTTTGTTATAGACTTTTAGTTATCCACATAAATGCAATATTTTTGTTACAGGCCTTTGGTTAGCAACATAAATGTAGAGCTGCAAAAAGAAGAAGGCACCCAGACATTCATTCACTGTGGAGAGTGTTATTGCCATCGTTCTTGGGCAAATGGTAGGTTTTCCCATTTAACTGCAAATTTAATTTAATTGTACAATATTATTTCATGAGAAAAAACACATGCTCAATTATTTGCTCTGAGGCAAGAATGTTCAGCAATATGAAAGACGTGAAGGATCTGGGGCATGCAAGATTCTAACTGCGATCGAAGGGATTTTGTTGGTCATAGACTTGAATGGGACCAAAATGTAGTTGACGCTCCGTACATTCTGCCATTATAAATGTGTATCCAAGATGCATTGACACTAATTATGATAATAAAATACTGTAAGTTCACTACTTAAGGGTTCTTTGAGAAGGGTTCTTTCTAGGTCATTGTAAGCAATCTAACAATAACAAGTTGTCTTTCAAGCTCTTTATTGAAAGTAGCATCATATATGTAAGTTTATCAATAGAAAGGACAAGAAAATTAGTATTATGAGAACTGGTAAATTAGTATTATGGGAACTAGTTGGTTGTTGTGTGCAAGTAGCTAAGCTAGCATAAATCCATCTTAGCCCAGGATATTGAGTAGTGTTGTTTAGTGTGCATGTTTGAATGCTAGAATAGTGTATTTTTGGACTATTTATTATGCTTATGTTGCCTTCACATTTGCAAACTAACCAGTATTAGTAATTTCAGTGGGATGTACAGTGTCAGCAATGCCTTCATTTTATTACCAGAAAAGGATGTACAATATTAGCTATGTCTTCGTCTGTATAGAGCATTAGCTATGTTTTCGCCTCTATTACCAGAAAAGAATGTACAATGTTAGCAACACCCTTGTCTGTATTACCAGAAAAAAAAGATGTACAATCTTAGTAATGTACTTGGTCTGTTTTACATGCAATTTGCAATGATGGACAATATTAGTAAAAGTTGCATTAGCATGTAATAATATGTTTTATATAAGTAATCTGTAGCATTATTAGAAATTCAATCACAGTTAACAGTGGCCATGACCCTTTGCATTCATAAGATTAGATCATCAACTTTTTCAAATAAAGCATAGTTTGCCAACAGGTCACTGATTTGTTAAGACTAAGTACTAGTATGTTATTATAAGACACCAAAATATTGAAGTTCAAACTAGTAACTACTAATTTATTCTCAAAGTACTTCAAGTGCTCAAAATGTATGAATATATATAGTAATGTACAAACAAGTTAGTTGAGAAAACATGGAACATCCTCGGCTACCACAACAACCCTAAATTCTAAGAACATAATATCTTTACATCAAATACAATCTTAGAAGCAATCCTCTGTTTTGTTCAAATTTAGGCAATTCACCAGCATAAGTTACTGAATTAAAGGCGTTGAAGAAGCCAAGATGAGGCATCATGAACTTTTTCAATCATCAAGCCAATCCAAATTAAAACGTTCTTCGATGACCTCAACTATGAGGTTAGGCATGGTAGAGGCTTTGATAGCCAGCCACTGTCATTCAGTGCTCTCATCACAGATTACACATCTAAGAGATCTTAGTTTGGCTAATTCTTTAGGCAACTTCTTCAGTCCAGAGCACTCCCTCATATCGAAAATCTTTAAGTTTGATCGTTGATCAAATTCCATGGGAAGGTCCTTCAAAGACCTGCAACATGAAATATCAAGAAATTCGAGTTGCTGAAGTGCATAAATGGAAGGAGGAAGCATTGACAAACTTGGGCATATGTAGACAATCTCAACACCCTAAGTGACCTTAACCTCCCAAAGTCATCAGGTAACTTTTGGATAAGATGACAATTAGTGACAGATAACTTCTGGAGGTAAGTTAAATTACAGATGTTTCCAGGTAGTTCCTCCAAATCACTGCAGTGGTCAAAGTTAATTTCTTGAAATTTTGGAGAATTTGGAAAGTCATGTCCCTTATCCAATCCATGGGAAGACCTGCATAATGAAATATCAAGAAATTCGTGTTGCTGAAGTGCACAAATGGAAGTAGGAAGCATTGATAAACTTGGGCATATGCAAACAATCTCAGCACACTAAGTGACATTAACCTCCCAAAGTCATGAGGTAACATTTGGAGAAGATGACAATTAGTGACAGAGAACTTCTGGAGGTAAGTTAAATTGCATATGTTTCTAGGCAGTTCCTCCAAATCGCTGCAGTGGTCAAAGTTAATTTCTTGAAATTTTGGAGACTTTGGAAAGTCATGTCCCTTATGCAATAAAGTCATATTCCCCAAACCCTCAATTAGGCATACAGACAACTTTTCCAAGCTCTCTAAGGATCTACACTACTCATAAAGAGGAGACACAATCAACGTCCGACGTAGTACATACTTTATTTGAGGAAATGAAGGGAAGCTCGGTAGTCCATGAAGTGTTGAACACTTAGAACTGTAATTGTATATTATAGCAACCTTCAGTTTGACATGGTATGTAAAAATGTTGGATGACAGTAACGACTGGCAGCGAAAAACAAAGTCAATACTTCCACCTCAGGAAAGTTTATTTGAGACCAATTTTGCTCTTCCATTGGACCTACAGTTCCCAAAAATGTAGAAGTCAGTATGCTATGCTGATAAAAAATGTTTATCTAACATCTTAATAAATTTGGAACATAAGTAGATTGATCAAAAAATGATTCAATTTGTAGGCAGTTAAAGAAAACAAGTTTCAGTAGTGATCTGTATGAATTGAAACAAATCGAGCCATTTTGTGGGAATATTATCCTCCTTGCTAGGCATAAAAAGCCTCTTACAATGAATAGTACTATCATGGTTTGCCAGATAGAAGGCTAAATCTCACATCACATCATGTTGAGAAAAAGAGAGCTCGGAGGCACAGTCAAATGAGATGGCTTGACACCTGACACATCAAAAACTTATATTAACTGAGAGGAGTGAACTCAAAAGCCTCTTATCTCTGCTGGTTAACACGCTGATCCTACCTTCCTAATTTCTAATAAATCATGTAAAAACAATTAAGCCTAAAATTTCCGGTTCTCATGCATCTTGTCACCTGAATTGTAATTGATGAGTGCTAAGGAGGATGTGCACTAGATCACACAAATGCCTAGATGGGACCAAACACTGTAGTTACCAGGCTCAGCTCACAAAAAAAATCGAGAAAAAAATATCAATAACCATGCATCCCTGTCTGTGACCATCACAATTCTAAATAATTCATCCCTCTGCAAATTACTTAAAGGTTAAGAACAGTGTACCCAAATCTACTAACAGACAAAAAAAATTGCATGCAAACATATACCTCGCAACATTGAAAGGGCTTTTGCTCTCTTACTCGGGTTTTTATGTACACCATTAATTCAGTAACTTATGCTGGTGAATTGCCTAAATTTGAATAGAACAAAGGATTGCTTCTAAGATTGTATTTGATGTACAAGTATTATGTTCTTAGAATTTAGGGTTGTTGTGGTAGTTGTTCCATGTTTTCTCAATTTACTTGTTTGTACATTACTGTATATATTCATACATTTTGGGCACATGAAGTCTTTTGAGAATAAATTGGTAGTTACTGGTTTGAACTTCAATATTTTGGTGTCTTATAATAACAAACAAGTCCTTAGTCTTACCAAATCAATAACTTGTTGGCGAACTATGCTTTATTTGAAAAAGCTAATGATCCAATCTTATGAATGCAAAGGGTCCTGGCCACTGTTAACTGTGATTGAATTTCTAATAATGCTACAGATTACTTATATAAAACATATTCTTACATGCTACAGATCACTTATATAAAACATATTAATAGATCAGAGGTGATAAAATCCCTTAGAAAAAGCAAAAGTCCTCTCCATCAGATCTCTGTTAAATAAATCAATAACCAAATAAAGACTACTCTGTTGCCTTAGCCATAACTACTTCAAGTGGTCGAAGATCTCCAAATTCCATTTGGGTATGCTTTTTCTTCTCTAAGTTGTGTTAACCATGTAACTAAGTTTTCTTTTGAGGGGTATCTGTACTTAATTTATTGTGCTTGTGGCATCCTTTGATAGAGCATGAACTTTGCAGAAAATTTGAGGCAAAAAAATATGAGAAAAATTAACTATACCAGCAATTTTAGGCTTAATTTTTTTTACATGATTTATTAGAAATTAGGAAGGTAGGATCAATGTGTTAACCAGCAGAGATAAGAGGCTTTCGAGTTCACTCCTCTTAGTTAATACAAGTTTTTGATGTGTTAGGTGTCGGGCCATCTCATTTGGCTGTGCCTTCGAGCTCTCTTTTTCTCAACATGATGTGATGCGAGATTTAGCCTTCTGTCTGGCCAACCAGGATAGTACCATTCATTGTAAGAGGATTTTTATGCCTAGCAAGGAGGATAATATTCCCACAAAATGGCTAACACTCAAAGATCAGGCATCTAAGGCTCAATTTGTTTCAATTCATACAGGTCACTACTGAAACTTGTTTTCTTTAAATGTCTACACATTGAATAATTTTTTGATCAATCTACTTATGTTCCAAATTTATTAAGATGTTAGATAAACATTTTTTATCAGCATAGCATACTGGCTTTTACATTTCTGGGAACTGTAGGTCCAATGGAAGAGCAAAATTGGTGTCAAATAAACTTTCCTGAGGTGGAAGTATTGACTTTGTTTTTTGCTACCAATCATTACCGTCTTCCAACATTTTTACATACCATGCCAAAACTGAAGGTTGCTATAATATACAATTACAATTCTAAGCGTTCAACACTTCATGGACTACTGAGCTTCCCTTTATTTCCTCAAATAAATTCTGTACTACTTGGGAGGTTGATTGTGTCTCCTCTTTATGAGTATTGTAGATCCTGAGAGAGCTTGGAAAAGTTGTCTGTATGCCTATGTGAGGGTTTGGGGAATATGACTTTATTGGATAAGGGATATAACTTTCCAAAGTCTCCAAAATTTCAAGAAATTAACTTTGACCACTACAGTGATTTGGAGGAGTTTCCTGGAAACATATACAATTTAACTTACCTCCAGAAGTTCTCTATCACTAATTTTCATCTTATCCAAAAGTTACCCGATGACTTTGGGAGGTTAAGGTCACTTAGGGTGCTGAGATTGTCTGCATATGCCCAAGTTTGTTAACGCTTCCTCCTTCCATTTGTGCACTTCATCAACTCGAATTTCTTGATATTTCATTATGCAGGTCTTTGAAGGACCTTCCCTTGGAATTTGATCAGTTATCAAACTTAAAGATTATGGATATGAGGGAGTGCTCTGGACTGAAGAAGCTGCCTAAAGCATTAGCCAAACTAAGATCTCTCAGATGTGTAATCTGTGATGAGAGCACTGAACGACTGTGCCTGGCTATCAAAGCCTCTACCATGCCTAATCTCATAGTTGAGGTCATCGAAGAACGTTTTAATTTGGATTGGCTTGATGATTGAAAAAGTTCATGATGCCTCATCTTGGCTGCTTCAATGCCTTTAATTCAGTAACTTATGCTGGTGAATTGCCTAAATTTGAATAGAACAGAGGATTGGTTCTAAGATTGTATTTGATGTACAGGTATTATGTTCTTAGAATTTAGGGTTGCTGTGGTAGCCGAGGATGTTCCATGTTTTCTCAATTATCTTGTTTGTACATTACTGTATATATTCATACATTTTGAGCACATGAAGTCTTTTGTTAATAAATTGGTAGTTACTGGTTTGAACTTCAATATTTTGGTGTCTTATAATAACAAACAGTACTTAGTCTTAACAAATCAATAACTTGTTGGTGAACTATGCTTTATTTGAAAAAGTTGATGATCTAATTTTATGAATGCAAAGGGTCATGGCCATTGTTAACTGTGATTGAATTCTAATAATGCTACATATTACTTATATAAAACATATTATTACATGCTACATATCACTTATATAAAACATATTAATAGACCAGAGGTGATAAAATCCCTTAGAGAAAGTTGAAGTCCTCTCCATCGGATCTCTGCTAAATAAATCAATAACCAAATAAAAGACTACTCTATTGCCTGAGTCGTAACTGCTTCAAGTGGTCTAAGATCTGCAAATTCCATTTGGGTATGCTTTTTCTTCTCTAAGTTGTGTTAATCATGTAACTAAGTTTTCTTTTGAGGGTTCATGGTTCTATCAAACTCACAAACAACTCCATGTGGTTTCCATCGGATCTCTGTTTAAGAAATCAATAACAAAATAAAGACTACTCTATTGTTCAAGCCATAACTGCTTCAAGTGGTCCAAGATCTACAAATTCCATTTGGCTATGCTTTTTCTTCTCTAAGTTGTATTAAGCATGTAACTAAGTTTTCTTTTGAGGGTTTATGGTTCTTGGTTGTAAGAAGAGCTTCGGCGTAAATCACATAAGAAAGAATTTTGTCGACGCGTTTCGAACCAACTAGTGTGGTTCATCATCAGGACGAGTTGAAGAAACAGACCTGGCCTAGCAGGTTAAAAAGACTGATGCAGAGACTCCAACGGCTATATAATGGCTAATTTTGACCCTAGGACCCAGCTCAACTATTTAATATTATTATTATTCTTATAATATTAAAATACAATATTTCA
>APFE031210228.1:91471-101562 GCA_000404065.3 Pinus taeda | reverse complement strand
AATGAAGTATTATTTCCGCTGCATCTTTGTGTATATGGTTATCTCTGTATTTTATTGCGTTCCTGTTTAAATCCGGATCAATAGATGAGACTTCTAGTTATCAATTGGTTCATACTTATCTTAACAAGAATGCTCGACATGTTCATACCTTATAGAAACACTAGTTACGGATCCAATATGGTGCAATATATGCCAAAGGAAGGGAGGATACCCTTTGAAAAAACACCAAATTGAAAACTATGTATTAAAACTATTGGATGGACTCAAGATGTAAGAACCGCCATAGTCAAGACCAAGATTATATAATATATGTGCATGTGGCTAGTCCTTTAGTTGTAGTTCCTTTCCTCTTTCACAACTCCTTTTAAATAGGACCTCGTGGTCATAACATATGACTATAGGGAACAACCACTACCTTAGATCTCAGACACCAAAAGTTTTTAAACAAAGCCACTTCCGCCTCCCGTTTAACTTTTCAAGGAAAAAAAATTGGGATAGAGATTTAGTCATTAATTGTCTCCCTGAAATGTCATGCTAGACCCTTGATATTTACATGTTCATAATAGTTAACAACTTCACCTCACATCTTCTATTGTTAATATGTCTACCCTGACCCTTGGACTCTACCTCATGCCATTGACCCTCCACCTTCACCTTGAGTAGTTTGCATCATGTCTTTTCTCATTAATATGTATGTTTCAGAAATTTCAGACATAGTCACTTGTGGAAATATCTAGGGATGAATAGTCTTGGAAGAGAAATATTCGACACACATATTTTTGTCTCCCCGATCTTCTTATGTAACATACTCCTCACAATTACATAAAAGTAAAGTCTTGGCCCCTTCTATGTTTTGTTCTGAGTCCTTTCATTCATATTCATTTTATACGTGGATTATACAAAGTCTTTATATACACAGAAAATTCCCCTCTCTCAACCCTTTGATTGGATCCAAACATAGGAAAAAACAAGATAGTATTGTTAAATTAGTACACACGGATCATAGGGTAACCAATACAATCATCTTGGCAAGTTTTCCTTTTATACACATAATCCCTGTCGCTTTGTATCTAACCAAAACATAAAGAAATAGAGAATTCAAAGAAAGTCTCATACACATAGAGGGATTAATGACATAGGTGATCACGTAATATTCCTATATATTTATTCCGCAAAATTTTAATCCATTTGAAAACCACCACTCCCTCCTCTTTCTCATTAATACCATCCAAATTATATATACAATACATCACTTCTTCAAATCCATGAGAAGAGGACTAAATAAGCTCATTTTAGCTCAAGAATGAATTACCAAGATTCCTCAATCCAAATTTAACATTTTCCCAATACTAAGAGGACTGCATGGAATTCATCGATATTAATCATAATGTAAATCCCAATCTACATGCAAAAAAATAAAATTATTCAAGAACCAAGTCCAATAGTAAAAGGTTTTGAGCTCCATGATCATTAGAGCTTTAATTGATGCCCCTACATCATACTCCCAAGGAACAAGTTTTTCAAGATCTCTTGATCATGACTCTTTGACTGTTGACATCCTCCTAGATCTCAAATCTTATTTTGTACCTTGCCACATATTATATGGTCATTTTTTGTTATGTTACTTCCTATAATCAACTAGGATTCCAAACCTAATTTTTCCTCTATGAAATCTCTTTGCTCCAACTTTCGTCACTAATCATCTTCCCATAGATGTGGTGACTTTTGTTTCTCATCCACTTGGGAATATTTGTGCCCAATATTTCTCCTCTCGCATCTTCTTTCCTTTGATTGTTTCCCCTTTGAATTGGACATATTACTACTTGTACCAATATCTGATGTTTCCAAAATTCTTCCTTTAGTTCCTCAAGTGCAAAATCCACATTTCCTTGACTTTCTAACTTGTAAAGGTTACAATATATAATTTCTCTTCTACTTCCATTATCCATCTATTTAGTGTTCCAAGTGATATCCTCTCATCCTTGAAGACACTTATCTCCTCTCTTTGTATGAAAATATAAATCCAGTTCTTTATATGCTACACTATTATTGCAATAATTTTCTCTTCAATCGTTGAAACATTCTAACAATTTTTTATATTTGGGTTGTCTCCAATTTCACTTTTCTAAAAATTTATTTGGTCTTCGCTTTGTCTTGAATTTAACAACAAGATGTGTTTACATGTTGCAACTCTAAATTTATGGACATCCTCTTCCTCAACAACAACCTATGTAAGAGTTGTAGAAACTCCTATTCTTTCATTCCAAATAGACTCATCTTCTTGATTCAATAAGAGCTATTGATTGCTTCCATCTCCAAACTTATATGTTTGTCTCAATCTTCACAAGTAAACATATTTAAAAAAAAAAAAAAATTTCATTTTATGAGATACTTTTAAAAATTATATTTTAAAAATTTAAATTCAAATTGTAGTTGGAATCCATCTCCTCCATAATTATTCCCAAAATATCCCTTTCAAGTTCACACAACTAATATGTGCATGATACAATAGGTTTATCATGTTGTTTCGTGGTTATTTTTTCCTCCATACTTGCCTTGGTGCACTTCTACATCAAGAATCTTAGAACTCTGCAATTTGAATAATTTTCAAGCCAAATGACATTCCTCATGTATTCTCATCTTTTTTATTCTTTATGCCTATGTTTGACCTTTCTTCCTTGTAGGATCTTCTATCTTCAACCTACCCGATTGATGTTTGTCAACTTGTAAAGTTTTCTTCATCTCATTAAACAAAAGCTTCTAATGGTTGATCCATATAATTCCCTCCTCATATCTCTTGTCCCCTTGAGGCATCCTCTTCCATTCAAGTCTTGACTTACAAATAATGTAATATGTAAGAGTCGTGCAAATTTCCAAAAATTTTGATTCTCTAAAAATTTCATCATAAGAATCTACCTATATTCTACATTTATTCAAACAAATATCCCATTCTATGTTTTCTACATCTTTACACTAATTTACTGTTCCCTCAACTAGTTGTGAAACTCTAGTATCCGTTTCATTTTCTTAGATAAAATTTGTTCCTACAACCTTACTATTGTCTTAAAAAACAGTCCCTCATTCACATTTTGTCAGCATATATTCATATTTATTTAGAAAAATGGAACCTTATACAGGTAAATTCATCACTTCAGTTTTAACTTTAGACTATAGTAGCAATTCTTCCATAAACTATGGTTCTCCATCAAAAAATTTGCACACCGACTATGATTATTGCTTCTCATATTTAGTATCCATTTTCTCAATTTCCAATACATCTTGTTCTTTTATTACACAATCTTTGACAAATGTATATTTTCCTATCTCGACATACACATTGCTTGCTTCTTCATCTGATTTAGCTTCCAAGATATGTTAAACACCAGCATCATTGTTAAATAGAAAAGCTCCCTATTCCAAATCAATCTTGTCACTACTTCAATCCATTTTAGTTTTTTCATAATTCTCCTCACAAGTCATCCTTCTTCCTTCCTCTGTTGTACAAGACACTAATGCCTCTTGTTCTTCCATAGGATGTTCTTGTCATTGATTCTTCATATGGTTCTCTACCCTAGTTTAAATTCTTTGATACGAGTTTTTCTTATCATCTCCTCTTTTGTTGCCTTCACATAGATTCAATGCACAGTTATAGAAAACATGTGTTTTCCTTTCTCTTCCCAATTTCCAAATTTTTCCAATGTTTGGTAGGATCTTATTATAACTGCTACAACACCAACCAGAATTTTGGAGCCACCCCCCTAATGGTCATATCCTCCTTTTTCTATGTAAACCATCAAGGTCATTTCACACTTGATCAACTTTCAATAAGTTTTAATGCTTCCTCTTGAAAAAACCTAAGTGTCAATGCACTTTTCTTTGACGGGCCTAGTGAAACTTTCCTTCATAGTGCATTGTCAAAGCAAAGGACTAACACACTTTATAAACATAGAGCAATTCACTTTCTAGAAGAAACTCAAGTGAACCTTTAAACACTAGTCAATCCCTCTTACTCCTTCACATGCATTGTGTGCAGTCCCTCAATCTAGGATTAACACACTTTCTAATGGCAGTCGACACTCCTTCTTACCAAGATCTCCACTAGCTCTTTGCATTCCTAGGATGTTGGTATTCTTTTCATATGTTAGTTGCATACATATGTTCATGTATGGTGAATCTTAATCCATTATTGTAAACTCTTGTGCTTTCCTTTTATTCCACATTTAGTTGATTTTGATCAATTATTTTTATTATGCCTTGCATGAGCTCTAAACACAAGAATCCATCAATCCAAGTACTAGCACATTGGGCTCTTTTGGTAAGTGAGGTTATCAAACCCTTGTCTCCAGAAGTTGCACCATGCACCCATCACAAGACTAGCCTCTCTTGATTGACTCATAGTGGACTTCCAGAACCTAGTCCTAATCCCATTTACTCCTCAAACCTACAACATCTGCCCATCAATTGTGGCCTTGCTTTTGAGTAGCGTTTAGTGAACTTCCTATGGAAAATCATGCAAACCCTTAGCGCTTGTAGATGCACCACATGCCTGGCCTAGGAACCATCTATCATTTTTTGGCACACTAAACACTACTAGTTCCCATACCTCTAATCTCTAGCTCTAGACATTCCGCCACAGATGTCCCTCTCCCAACGGAAGTGCATTCTGCACCTTTGATGACCTGTCTAATAAGCCTTTCTTCTATGATGTGCAATTATGCCTAAAGTCATGATTGTCCCCTCACAATTTACATTTTTCATAAGTGAAGAAGGTGGAGGGGTGTTTTTCAGAGATTGACTATGTGCTTTTACATGAGCAAATTTTAGTTTCTAGGTACTCTAGATATGGAGCCTATTAATATATCATCTTCTACCAATAACATGCCTCCAAGTGTATATGCTACAAAGGGCCAAAAACAGGCCACTAAAAAAAGTATTGAAGGTGTTGTGGACAACCTAAAAACAAAAATACCAATCCTAGCAGATACATGATGCTTCAAAAGAAAGTCCACAACCTTAACATGGAAGATGATATTTAAAGACTTCAGCAACGAGGATTTCCTAGAATATGAAGGGGATAGGGAAGTTCATATTAATGTTAAAATGTCCATATTTTACAAGATTCTTATCTAGCATCCTATTTTACCCTATGCAGAGGAAATCAAGTGGATATTGCAGCATATTGATCCTAAAAGTATGGCCGTCAGATGTGTGAAAGGAAAATACCTCGTCACATAAAAGATTGATGATATTCATTCATATTAAAAGCTTTCGAAGCTAGAGGAATATTTCAATTTGAAATTCTACATTTGTTTCTCCCTTCAATATTCCATAAAGGACATTTTCAAGACATGGTGGCAAGAACCGAGCAAGTTTTGCTAGAAGCCTTACATGATTTATGGAACTATGTAATTGAAGAAAGTATATCAATATTTCATGGCTATGTATTGTAGGTTGTAGGGGCATGAAAATTCAGAATTATTTCAAGAAAGATGGATCTATATTGTCTACCCATGTGCTACTAGGAGAAATATTTCCAATTGGTCTAAGCTTATAGCCCAATAATTGCAGTAGAATGCTACAAAGGAGAAAAATGCATCAGAAGGTGAGAAACAGAGTTTTACATGTTAGCCTACTTGTTAAATGGGATTTGTGCCAAGATTGAATTCATGAGTCTAGAATGGAAGTGTACCAAAGAGAATCCTCATCTCATACACTGTAAGATATTGTCTGAGGTTAGCTATAAGGGGTTGTATCTAAAAATAACAGAGAAATTCGTTTTAATGTTATATTAGATGATATTTAGAGTTGAGGCATCTTGTATGTCTAATAATTCCCTTTTAACACACTACATGTGTCATAGACGCATCAAGAAGGGACCCAAGAGGGAATGAAAACTTAGGATAATGCTTAGATCAATAGGAAGTAGGAACAAGATGTTGATGTCAAGAGGAGTAAGACGTTTAACATTGATCTGAAAATTGAGGGGAAAATTGAGGCTGAAAGAAAAAGAAAAAAACTCTGAGAGGCTAGGAAAAATATACAAGAGGAGCGTAGAGAAAAAGAAGAGTATAATCATAAGAAACAGGAGGATATGTAAAATACGAAAAAATAACAAAAGAAAAGAAAAGAGGACAAAGCCCTAAAGAGATAATGAGATGGAGCTTTTAGAAAATTGAAAGTAGAAGAAGATAAATGAATATTACAAGTCAAAGAAGAAAAAAAGAAGAAAAAAGAAGAGGAATTTGTAAATAAGTTAGAGGAATATTGGAGTCCTAAGGCATAGATGATGAACAAGAGGAGGAGAACTAGGAAGTAGAGACTAAGTCGATTATAGCTCTGCAAAATGCTCTGCCTCCCAATCCTCTGATCAGTGGACACCTTCCTTTCAGTGAGATGGGGATTACGCCTTTAGATGAAGATATAATTATGGATATCTCCAATTTCACATTTAATGAGGTTGAATATAAGATCATTCAATAAAGGAGTAAGTACTTCCCAAATGGATTTGATTGACCTATTTCCATTGATACATAAATAGTCATTTTTCAAACACTAATACTAATCCTAGAACAATTATTTCGTTAAATGAAAGCTTTGCAGTAGCCATAAAAAAATTGATTTCTTGATGCAAAATAATGATAAATTGAGAAAAAATTGGCTTGTGAAAAGGAGAAAATTCATCACCTCCATGTTGAAAATGAAAGGATGCCTTTTGTCATTTCTAGGAGAGAAGGATTATAGTTAGCTATACTTGAATAATTCAAGAAATTGGAAGACATGATGAGGCAAGTTCATAAAATAATGATCATTTTTCATAAGGAAATGGAACCTTTGTAAGAAGTACATAAGGGGTCACAAGAAAAATTGAGGATCTTAAAGATAGTTCACATAGTTGTAGACACAATCTAGTAATGGGGTGCCAAGTATTTAAATGCACCTGCATTATTGGCTAGAAAAGGAAAGGTTGAGGATGAAATGGATAGAGTGGAGAAGAATATGCATATGCAGATCTATGATCAAATAAAAAATAATGTTATCAATATTGTGTAAGCATATATGTGATTGCACAATGTATTAGAAGCCTTGGCATGAGTGAAAAAAGTGCCTTCTATAGGTGCACTTAGGGAGTTGATATAGAGAGATACTATCAAGAAGGAGTTAAAGGAATTTTTGGACCACTTCAGATAAGAAACTAACCAGAATGAATTAGAGGTGACTAAATAAGTTCTTCCACAATTTTTACATGAACCAGTCAAGCTACATATGAAGCTCGTCATGCTGTGGAACAATATACAAAGAGGCTCCAAAACCATATGCGTAGACATTTTGGAGGTAAAAATAAGATATAATTCAATCCTACCAAAAATATTTGAAGGTATAACAATAGTGTATAGAGCATGGTATCAAAACATTTCAGTGGAGCTTCATGTCCCAAGCACCGAATTACAGTTGCCCCAAATATGAACAAGCAGACACAAATATATATCTATATCTATATATATGTATGGATTTTCGCCACAATTTTGTGAAATGTAATTTTGTAATTAAAGAAGTGATTTTCTTTCAAAAACATGTGGAATGTGAAAAGTCGCTAGGAATTCCAATGCACATATGGCTATTCAAGATTGTTAATATAGGTTGTCATTGATGTCAATATAACAATGTTTGTGATGGAAAATTCTTTGATACATGATGTTTCCTATTGATGCCCATTGATCATAATGCTCATAGTGATGAATGTTTGATATATGATGATATTATGAGAGAAAAAAATCCAAGTCGATTAAATACATATATACAGACAGAATAAAAGCAGTCGTGTGATTGGAGTAGTTTATCAGAAGCCATCAAAGAAGAGCTATCAGAAGAGAAGTCATCAAAGAAGAGCTATCAGAAGAGAAGCCATAACATAGTAGTTAACAGTAAAGACCAAAAAACACATCGGAGGCTTATATTAGCTCTTTATCGGCAACTTTATTATATGACACCAAACAAAACCTACGATTACAATTTGAGTTGCGGACCTGGCTGTTCTAATAGAACAAGCTTTAAAGGAAAATCACGTCTGCATTAGAAGTTATGTATCACAAAGGAATTCCATTAAAATACTCTGATTGCATAATATTGCAAACCCGTAGGACCATTAGAATTCATCTTAATGGAATATTGCATCCGCAGTAATCACAACTTTCGAAGGGATGTCAAAACACCGATTGCGATATAATAGGCGAACCCAAGAGCTCCATAAAGTACACCTTTATGTAATATCACATCCAGTTATAAGGGAAGTTACAAAAATCATAAGGGTTGTCACTGTCAATCACCGATTACAATAGACCTGAGAGATCACTGATTGCGATGAAGTTGTAGACTCGTCAAATTTATTAATTGTTGTTTAATATTATATCATGTTTGTTTCATCGGCAATGGGAATATCGATCATGTTACATCAATGCTGTTAAGAGTTGTGATTGTGGGATTTCAGATAATTGCAATTTCAATTAATAACGTGGCATGTGGGACCTCCATATGGGCATTGCGAATATTAAAAATGGCATCTCCGATATATTGCATAGTAAGAGATCTCTGAAAAGTTGTGATTGCGATTAGCAGTGACATGTCATATGGGGACTGCCAGTCTTCTATTATAATATGGCTATAGCCTCTACTATAATGTGATTTCCATAAAAATGGTAAGTTATAATTGATTGATAACAAAACAAGGCCCTCCAATATATTTTAATATACCACCTCATGCACAAGTCAACCTCAGGAATCGATTATAGAGAGAAGTAACAACTCACAACTTGTGAACTTGAAGGAATAGAGGAAGATGAAGATCAAGCAAGAAGGAAGAAATTCGAAGGTCCAGTAGGAAAGAAGCTGAGGGACGAGCAATTTATATTGATTGGGTTAATATTTGAAAGGTTCGGACCTGTGATAAATTAATCAAGTACAGAATAGTTCTCGGAAAGAAAAATAAAGTTTCATCTATAATCATTTGAGGGGAGTAGTAGATAGCACCAAAATTGAAGCTTTTGTGAGTTTGTTTCTTGGAAGTCAGATATCGCGACAATAAGATATAAACTATGTTGCTTATCTTTTTTACGACCACGATTGGATGTGAGCCTTGTGTTTGTAACTTGCTAAGGTGTATAATTTGAGATTCAACACGAGTAGCCTAAGAAGAGTTATAGGAAGTTATTAGGTGAACAAGGAATAGTCTAGTTGTAGTATCTATAACTTGGTGAAGTTGTTGTAGTCGAGGTAGGATTTGGTTGGATTCCCAAGTTGAAAAGAAAGTAAGGGTAGTTGTGAGTGCATGATATCTAAGCACTGTCAAGGCATGAAAAGGAATGAAAATGCATGGTGAGAAGTGTTGGTGAGTGTCAGGGGATCACAAGGGAGGCCTCAGTAAAAATGTATGGAAATGAAGGAATATGAGTGTGTGGCAGGTGAATTCCAAGTGACCCAAGGATGAAGTGTTTTAGTATAATTTTAGAATAGGAATTCTAGGAGGAAAGCCTATAAATGCAATAAAGTGATGGAAAATAGTAGTTTCAGATAAAGGGAGAATTTGGGCTAGGAAAAGCAGTATTTTTTGAATGACATGGTTGGGTTCAAAAATCACAAAAAAAGTAAGGCTATCTATAAGGGCATGATAACTAGGGAGTGTCGAGGTGTGTCAGGGAATGCCAAGAAGCGGCAACACATGACAGATAGTTCCAAGGCATGTTAGGCATGCCAAGTCATTCCAAGATGTGTCAAGTCCTAGGGTTTGAGATCATTAACACGTGATAGGGAGTGTCAGAGAGTGTTAGGGAAACACAAGGGAGCACTGGTTTCAATTGTGTGGAAATGAGTGAATACAAGTGTGTGACAGGGAGTGTTAGTGAGTTCCAAGTGTGATAAGGAGGGAGTGACAAGGTATGATAGGTAGTTCCAAGAATGCTAGATTGTTGTTGTATCAGGTGCACAGGAAACATAAATTAAACACACACAGAATTAACACAGCTATTAACGTGGTTCACCCAACCAATCTGGGCTACGTCCACCAAACATAGGCATCAGGAATATATTAATCAAAATTT
>APFE031210228.1:35337-91451 GCA_000404065.3 Pinus taeda | reverse complement strand
ATGGAAGTAACAAAATGATCCCAGGATTCAGGTAAAGAACATAATAAAGTTATCGCCTTATCCTCTGAATCAAATTTTACATCTAGACTGTATAATTGCACCAACAAGGTATTAAAAACATTCAGCTGATCAGCAATTTAGGTACCTTCTTTCATCCGCAAACTGTAAAGCTGCCGTTTCAGGAGAATTCGGTTTGTCAAAGATTTTGTCATGTAGAGCTTCTCAAGCTTCGACCACAGGCCTGCAGCGGTTTTCTCTGACACAATGTTAAACAGAACATCGACCGCCAGACATAACCGAATTTCGCTCAGAGCTCTAGCATCCATCTCATCCCATTCATCCTCCGTCATGGAAGCAGGTATTTTGTTTTTCCCCAACAGTGCTTTTGCCACACCTTGTTGAACCAGCAGATCGTGCATCTTCACCTTCCATATTTCAAAATTATTCTTGCCATTGAATTTCTCAATTTCGAACTGGGCACTTTGATTTTTGGCCATCTTGTATCAGCAAAAAACAATAATCTTCAATATCCAACCAGCAATAAAAAAAAAAATTGCCTATGCCTTTGAAAATTTCTGCCTATGTCTTTGTACTTATGCCATAAAACAAAATTTCTGCCTTTACATTGGTTTTTACACAACCAAAAACTGCATTTGCACTCATTTACAAACAAAACTACCTTTTGCCATATACACTTAAAAAAAAAAAAAAAAAAAGTCCTTTTTTTAAAAAAAGGCTTAAAAAAAATTTAATGGCAAAGGGCTTCTTTTTGTTTAATGGCAAAGGACTCCTTTTTGTTTAATGGCAAAGGACTCCTTTCACTGATTTGATTTTATATTTAACCTTTATGCGTTTTGTGCATTCGGCATTGATTTAGAATAACCAACGGATTCATTACACCTAAGGACGCCACATACAAGTGTATTTTTTTTCGACTTTCCCTCCAGTATCCTGCGTGCTCTACTTATGCAAACTTTTAAAACCAAACTTATTCACATCTGCTTATATATACTTTATGCCACTATAAATATAAGCATCTGATTACTGAACAAGGTTATTGAAATAATTCCATTGTATACCCCCCAGATTTTAGCACAGCTCCCAAAACATTATGCCGCAGCTGGGAAGTGGGAATTAAAAAAAACGAAACGTGCAGGGGCTATTCCAAAAACGTGTAGGGGCAATTTGGTCAAACGCGCAGCAGCAATATAATTACAAAACGCACAGGGTCCATGCTGAAATCATGTGCAAGTTGTAGAGTTGACATAACAACAGATAATTATGTAACAATTACCTCTTTCAACCTGCTGTTCACAAATCCATCAGGTCAACAGCGTGCTCCACGGCTCCGCGTGCTTCCAGCAAACCAACATTACAACGCTCAGCTCCGATAGCACCACGCACACTGCGAGCTCTTCACGCACTCGCTCCAGCTCTACGTGCGCTAACAGGCAGTGTTTAATTATCTCAGCACCAACAACAACACCTCCAACTTGCTCTGATACCAATTGTTGGATCAGGTGCACAGGAAACATAAATTAAACACACACAGAATTAACAAAGCTATTAACGTGGTTCACCCAACCAATCTGGGCTACGTCCACCAAACATAGGCATCAGGAATATATTAATCAAAATTTGGAGATTACATCAATGAAATCCTCACACTCTCACCCAGCGATCCGTATGACAACCTATTTTATAGTAGAGAGAATCTAACTGCTCTCACATCAAATTTAGGATGCATTAATTTGCTCCCAACAACCTAGAGATAATCCAGCAACAGATTTCCTATTGTTGTCACCTACAAATATTTCTACCTATTTTAGTTTAAACAGAAAATCTCAACAATTGTTAGCGAAACATGGCAGGATGTAACAACTTCCAAGGTGTGCCTTGTTGACTTTTGTGTAGCTTCAAAGGTACTCCAAGCCCTAGTGTTCGAAGGTTTTAGGTCAAAGTGCCACAAGTAGGCTTGTGGGCTTAGACGTCGAGCCTAGGGTTTTGCAGTCATCGATGCTTCAGCAAAACCTGTAAGAATTCTTCTAGATGTGACAGATGAGGATGATATCTCTTGGTGAGACGATTCTAAGGCTACAAGAATCATCTAATTTTGAGTTGCTTTTGAATATTTATGAGTTTTTTAAGTTATATGTTGGATTTTTCACACATGTGTCAAGGTTATCTTGGTGTTAAGTTGACTTGACTAGTTGTGGAACCCCCTTGATTGTGACATAATGGAGCCCCTCATTTGTGTATAAATAGATTGTGAAGGCAAGGCATTTGAGCATCTAAAAATGAAACGTGAAGGCAATGTTAAGGAGGAGGGACAACAACTCCTTGAAGAGGGTGATAAGTTTATTTTGTAGTAGGAGAAGAGGAAAGAACAATTTGAGGACTTAAGGCTAGTTTGATATCCCCTTTGATTGCATGGAGGTTTGTCTTATGCCATAGCATGTATGAGTATGGTAAGGTGTGAACACAGATCTAATATGGAAGGTTTAAGGTCTGTTATCTATGTTTTTTGTTGGATGTAGGTGCATGAGGATAGATGTGGTAGGCTGCAGGCCGTACCACCTTAGAAAGGCAGCTATCCAAGGCCTTTTGAGGGTGGTATAAGCCTATAACAACAACACAAAACCAGTGCACACTCCCTTGAATTGGGAGGATTGAATTAAGGGTTGTTTGGGTGGAGAACTAATGGTTGTTGTAGTGTGCAAGTGCCTTAACCAGGTACAATAGAAATATCATACTTGAAGCACGAGGTTGTCTTATGTTGGGTCAAAGTTTGATAAGTGTTGGATCAATATACATTGCAATTTCTTGGGAACCATTTGTTGGAGTAGCCTTGGGCATGAAGGAACACCAACTAGGAGTAGATCTTGCTATGTAGTGATGTAGTTGTCCTAGTGTGGACAAAGTTGTTACATCTTGTGGAATCCAAGGAGGTAGGGATGACATGGCATGTTAGAAGCTCTAACCAACGGGTAGTTCAAAGTGAATATTTGAGCCTAGATTTGTGCAATAGCTCCTCTATTGTAGAGAAAAGGGTAGATGTGAATAATTTTGTTGAAAACCATGTGTAAGGGTCTCATACATGTGGGGATGCCCTTACTAGGTGCAGATACGATAGCGTGGACTTGGTCACTCATGGCATGTTGGAGGGAAGTGCTAGAGTGTACCTAGTGTGGAAATGATTGGGCACTGATGGTCTGATAGAGGAGATCATGATAATGTCTAAGTTGGAGCCTAGTATCTAACACCTTAATGGAAAAAGGTAGTTGCTAGAGAGGAATAGTTGTTGAGCTCAAGGGTTTGATAATCTAGGAGCAGTTTGTGGAGACCTAGACATGTGTGTGGAGAATGACTTCTACAATAGATTATGGTCACTCTCCTGGCCCGTTTTCATTGTGGGATATGGAAATGTTATAGTGATAGACGTTAGCCCTTTGTGACCTATGCTGGTCTTCATTAGTGTAGCATAGGAAGACCATAGTCGGATGAAGTCCCTAAGTAGCTAAGGAGTAGTAGTGCACATACTGATAGTTGTTCACAAGTGGAGCTATGAACAACTCGACAGGATTCTTGATGTTTTGTGCCCTTGATGGAATAAGGCACAACTAATGAGTAGATTTGAGAGTTGAGGTTCAGTGGCTAAATGGACTTAAAGCATTGATAGAGGCAAAGTTGTAGATTGGGAGTTGAAGCATTGTCTAGGTACCGGCTATTACCGAGAGGAGATGAGAGAGGATAAGACAACAATATGGCTAGAGTATCTTGTTGAGGGTATATTGGTTGTTTATGGACTCATACCAAGCCCCATTTTTGAATCTTGTACTAGTGGATGTATGAGGGCCATTATGCTTGGTATAGGAACCCTAGACTATAGTATTATTGTTTAGTGTAACAAAGTTGGGTTGAAAACTATGAAGAGTTTTCTATATTTTGTGCATGTGTAATTTACTGTTTTTTATATTCTATTGTGTAATGTAGTATCATTCAGATTCCTGGTTTAGTAGCATCAAATATTTTAAGATTTTATCCTAGACCCAAAGTTGTGGAAACTCAACATGGTATTGGAGTGTATCTAAGCTACTTTGAGGGATAGTGAATGAAAGTGTGCACATCGAAGCAACTCAGAGGGAGTTTTGACTATCTAGACCATGGAATAGAGGGTTTAGATGAAGGCATGGAGATGTGGTCTTAACTAACTTTGCAATGAGAATAGTTGGGAGTTCTAGTGGACTGGTGCTGAGCTTGGTGAACAATAGTTTGTTGTAGGGCATATTGTTGATCGTGGACTTTCGTTGACTTGTCATGGATGGCTGGGAAAACTTGAGGGTTTCTCTAGCATGGATGAGGGTAGGTTGATTGAGATGGATTCAAGTGATGGACTACAGGTTGGAAAGCTAGAGTCTTCATCAAATTGTGATGTTGCATATAGATGATTGGTGGGATTTGTTCCAGTGGTATTCGATCCACGAGGATGAGTGCTTGCAAGAGTGAGCCAGTGGATATGATGTAGGCTCACAGGGCATCTAGCCTTAGAGGGAGCAACCCTAAGGAGGTTTGGGATTTTTAGCTTCAGTTGTGATGAGGAAAGGGCACTACCAAGATTTCTGGATTCATTTACAGTGTATGTTGCGGTGATGGGTGCCAAATGGGCTAGTGTAATCGCTGAATGATGGTCACTTCCTAGCTTTGGATGTACCTCCCTTGCGAAGATGAAGTGTTGATTTTTGTGTATCTTGGGAGGTAATCCAAGCCCTGGTGTTCGTGGGTTGGAGTTCAGAGTGCCACAAGTAGGCTTGTGGTCCTAGAACCCAAGCCTAGGGTTTGGTACCCATTGATGTTTCGGCCAAACCTATGATGAGTCTTTGACATATGATAGATGAGGAGGATAACTCTGAGAAAGAGGATTATAATGCAATGAGAGTCATGTAATTCCAAGTTTTTATTGAAGAGTTATGAATTCTTGAAGTTATATGATGGAGTTTTCATGCAAGAGTTAAGGTCGGATTGGTGTTAATTTGACTTGACTAGTTTTCGAAGCCCCTAGATTATGACTTTATGGAGCCCCTCATTTCTGGATGAATAGAGGGTGAAGGCAAGGAATTTGAGAATCCAAAAGTGAAACATTAAAGTAGCGTTAAGGGGGAGGGACAAGAACTCGATGAAGTGTTTGATAGCTTTGTTTTTCCATAAGAGAAGAGGACAGAACAATGTGATGACTTAGGGCTGGCTTGGTTGCCTCTTTGACTCTGTGGAGGGATGTCTCATGCCTAGCGAGGTCATGTAAAGTAAGGTGTGAATGTAGGTCCGATATGAAAGATTTAAGTTTTGTTATCTCTCTTTTTTGTGGGTTGTAGGTACAAGAGAATAGTTATGGTAGGACTCAGGCCATACCACCTCAGAAAGGCTCCTATGAAGGGCTATTTGAGGGTGCTATAAGCCTATAAAATCAACACGAAATCAAATCATACTCCCTTAACTAGGACACATTGAATTAAGGGTTTCTTGGTTGGAGAAGTAAGGGTTTTTTTAGTGTGCATGTGCCCTAACCAGGGAAAACCTTGGGATCAAACTTGAATTTGGAGGTTTCCTTATGTTGGGTCAAAGTTGGACTAGTGTTATGTCAGTCTACATTGCAGGATATTGGGAGCCATTTGTTGGAGTTTCATTGGGCATGAAAGAACTCCAACTAGGAGTAGATCCCATTATGGAGAAATGTAGGTATCCTAGTGTGGAAAAAATTGATGCATCATGTGGAAGGCAAGGAGGTAGCATTGGCATGGCATGTTAGAATCCCTAACCAATGGGTGGTTTCACATTGAATTTTAGAGCCTAGATTTGTATAATAACTCCTCTATTGCATAGAAAATTGAAAATGTGGAGAATTATGTTGGTAGTTATTTCTAAGGGTCTCTTACATTTACGGATGCCCTAACTAGATGCAGATGCTACAACATGGACTTGGTCACTCATGGACTATTGGAGGGAAGCGTGAGAGTAGACCTAGTGTGGATGTTGATGAGCCCCAAAAATGGGTAATTTTATGGGCTCATTTTTCCTATTATTCTCATTTAATCCACCATTCGCTATAGTTTTATGCATGATTTCGAATATATTTATGTTAATTGAGTGAATGGGAATAGTCACTTGACCGCAAATTCTAAACCGTGCTTATTGCAGATTTTTGGACAATTTTGGACCAAGATCAGGCATTTATGGCCAGATTGGCAGCCAAATACGAAGAAACAAGGTTGAGGATTTATAGGAGGGGTGTCTCTTGCATGAAATGACCCCTTCCTCGTGTTCTCCACCATCATCTCGAAGTTCAACAACCCACCAAAGACGATTTCAAGGGGCAGTCGAGCAGATCTAATGAAGTGGCTGATTAACTGCGGTTTTGGGCTGGCAAGCTCCTAAAGATAAGGAGGACTATTGGGAGTCCTCGTTTGCACCAGCTCTAAACTTTCTTAGGAGGCTGTAGCTCTTGGGATTGGGACCAACCCAAGTTCCAGTACCTCCTTTGTGTACTATTATGTGTTTTCTTGCTTCATAGAATAATTTATGTTATATAGGGTAAATCTTGCTTTGTTACTTAGGTTGTTTTCGATGATTAAGATAGTTGTTCATGCTTCAAGTTGATTTGACAGTTTGGTAACAAGAAAAGATATACAAAAAGGCTATCAAGAGGTCCTTAATCTCATTTCTCCCTCCTTAGGACCATGATTTGAGACCAAGGCATACTTGCTGCCTTCCAATGCAATTGCTAGTGTTAGATTTTAAGTTGGAAAAGTTGATATTAGTTGTGTTTTCATGTTTAGATCTATTCTTGCTCAGTTTCCATAGCTATCTTGCATGATTTCTTGTCTATAATTTTATGTTCATCATGTTTCTTATTTTTAGGTCAAATTAGGTCAACTCTCCTCTCGCTCTTTTGCCTCCACCACTAACTAAACCACAACCATTACCTCTTGCTCCTCCAAGACAACCCCAAATACCTGCTTAACCGAACTCGAACCCCAATAACAAATAGGCCCAACAAGTATATAATAGAGAGACAACATGCCCTACTATCCTGTGGAGATTTAGGAGATCAACCTACGATTTGGGAAGGTCTTCTTAGACAACCAACCTCCTCCTAAGGAGGATGAAGAAGAGAAACAAGAAAGTGAACCAAAAGCCATTCCACCCTTTCCTGAGAGACTAACTAGAACCACACAACCAAACCTAGAAGAGACTGAACTTTTGGGAGAACTTAAATAGTTATTTGTAAAAGTACCACTTCTCTAGGCCATAAAAGATGTACCAATCTACAACAAATTGATCAAAGAGAAGTGTTTCAGGCACCCAGGCAGGCGTAAGAGAGATGCCCCAATTATCAATGTCATAGGACAACTATCCGACCTGATGTTGGGACAAGTAATCTGTCCAAAATATCTAGACCCTGGGAGTCCCATAGTCGATGTCCACATCAGTGGCACCATAATCCCCCACACCTTGATTAATCTAGGGGTTGCCATTAATGTGATGACCAGAGACACTATGCTTAAGCTCAACCTTCAGGGCTCCCTAAGAAAGACCTTGATAGTACTGCAGTTAGCAGACCACTCCACCGTGACCCCCGAGGGGATTGTGGAAGATGTCATGGTCTCCATTGATTCTTGGGAGTACCCTGCGTTCTTCTTGGACCTTCAGCCAAAGGAAAAACTCACTAGGTACCCCCTCATCCTAGGAAGGCGTTGGTTAGCCACTACAAATGCTTACATCAGTTGTCAAGCTGGGAGCATGACCATTAAGAATGGGCATATGTCCAAACAACTAGTCCTATATCCTCCTGCCCAACCTCTACTAGAACATGACTTACCTCTTTGGTTGGAGGAGGAAGATGAGGATGAAGTCTACTCTGCACCATTGTGCACCGTGAAAGCCACTAGGGGAGGTCCTCAAACCAAGGATGACTTTATTGAGAATTTGATTCAAAATCCACCTCCCAGTGTGCTTCCATTAGAAGAGTTGGTAGAAGACACCCAAGCCAGTGCTTTAGTGGATCTTTGTGTGGTTGATCCGGCCTCTCTCTGAGTTAAGAATGTGGAATTTGGCCTTGAATGAACCTTGAATATCAACTCATCCCTATCTCCCTCTCAGGAGAAGGAGCTGTGTAGCTTATTGAACAACCATTTGGATGCTTTTGCTTCGAGCTATAAGGAGATGATAGGAGTCCACCGTTCAGTTTGTACCCATCACATTTACATTAGAGAGGATTGTAAACTAGTCAGGTAGCCTCAGAGGAGAATGAATCTAGCCCTTAAGGACATTGTTAAAGAAGAATTGCAAAAGTTGCTGGATGCAGGATTCATCTACCCCATCTCTGATAGGGAGTGGGTTTCTCCTTTGGTTCTTGTGCCCAAGAAAAACAAGAAGTGCAGAATCTATGTAGATTATCGAGAACTTAACAAAGCTACCAAGAAGGACCATTTCCCTTTTCCTTTTGATAGATCAAGTGTTAGATGGCCTGGAAGGGAAGAAGTTCTTTTCCTTCCTAGATGGCTTTAGGGGGGTATAATCAGATCCAAATTAGTCTGGAAGACAAAGATAAGACCACTTTCACTAGTCCATGGCGTACCTTTGCCTACTTGGTCCTTCCCTTTGGGTTATGCAATGATCCTACCACTTTCTAGAGAGCAGTACTGAGCATATTTGTTGAGCTGGTTCATGATTCTATGGAAATCTATATGGATGACTTCACTCCTTATGGGTCCAACTTCCAAGAAGCATTAGCTAACTTGGGAAAAGTTTTAGCCAAGTGTATTGAAATGAACCTGTCCCTCAGTCCTAAAAAATGTGATTTCCTAATGACTAAACGGACTGTGCTAGGTCATACAATTTCTCAGCAAGGATTACAGGTGGATCTCAACAAGATTGCTATCATCTAAAGGGTCCCACCTCCTCAAGAGGTAAGAGATGTTCGGAGTTTTCTAGGCTTAGAAGGATATTATAGAAGATTCATTAAAGATTTCAGTAAGCTAGCATGTCCATTGTTTGGTCTTTTGAGGAAAGATGTTGAGTTTATATGGATTGACAACTGTCAAGAGGCTCTGGATGTGTTGAAAGGTAAGTTGGTAACTGCCCCAATCTTTAGAGGTCCAAACTCGGCCTTACCTTTCCACATTCACACAGATGCCTTGAAAAAAGCCATGGGAGCAACCTTAGGACAAGTTGAATAGAAGCTACCATATGTCATATAATTTTTCAGTAAAATCCTGCCCAAGGCAAAGTTAAATTATACTATAATAGAGAAAGATCTCCTAGCTATAGCCCATTCCCTAAACAAGTTCAGACACTACATCACTGGTTATCAAACATTCGTACACATTGATCATGCTACAATTAGGTATTTGATGAATAAACTTGATGTAAATGATCGTACCATTAGATGATTACTTTTATTACAGCAATTTGATTTGACCATTGTTGATAAGACAGGTAAGGAAAATGTTGTTGTTGATTTTCTGTTTAGACTAGATTTCCCTGCAGGTGAAGAAGGGATGGTGGATGATCAAATTCTAGATGAACACATGTTTTCTATTTCAGTATTCTCTCCATTTTTTTCTAATATAGAAAATTATTTGGTTTTAGCTCAGTTCCCGCCATACCTATCCTAAAAAGAGAAGAGAAAGATCGTGAGGAAAAGTGCCCCATTCACTTGGATTGGGGGCAATCTTTTTAAACTTGGCCGAAATCAGATTTTGAGGTGGTGTGTCAGGGAGGAGGATGTTTTTGACATCCTCTTAACCTATCATGATGGGCCATGTGGGGACCACTTTGCAGCAAAGAGGATTGTTTTTAAGATTTTGCAAGTAGGCTACTATTGGCCCACTCTTCATCAATATGTTAGAAAATACATCAGCCACTGTGACCAATGTCAAAGGATGGGGAAACCGATTCCAAGGGACGAGATGCCCCTACAACCTCAAGTGACTTTCGAGCCATTTGAGAAGTGGGGCATGGACTTTGTAGGTCCTATCAACCCTGCTTCGAAATAGAAGTCTTACATCATTGTGTGCACGAACTACCTGACAAAGTGGGTAGAAACAAAGGCAATCAAGGTAGCAACAAAAGAAAAAGTAGTTGAGTTTTTTTGGGAAAATATCTTCTACAAGTTTGTCTACCCAAGAGAATTGGTCACAGATCAAGGAAGTCAGTTTACCTCTAACCTAATTGAAGACCTACTCACTCATCACAAAATTAAGCACAAAACTTCCACCCCTTATCATCCGCAAGCAAATGGACAAGTGGAAGTCACTAAGAGAGCTTTGGAATAGATTTTAACTAAAGTGGTGAGTAGCAACAGTAAAGATTGGGCAGATTGATTCGTTGAGGCCACCTGGGCCTATAACACTACTTGGAAAACTACAACAATTTTCACAATCTATGAGCTGGTCTACGGGAATAAGGCTTTGTTGTCGATAGAATTTGAATATAACACATTGAGGTTGGCAGCTCAGCTAGACCTAGATCTCAGCGATGCACAACAGGAAAGATTACTGCAACTGAATGGATTAGATGAACAAAGAATGCAGGCCCTTCTACACTCAGAGGTAGTCCAACGTCAAAGAAAGATATGGCATGACCAACACCTCAAAGAAAAGCAATTTTGACCAGGATTTGGTGTTGTTATATGATTCAAGATACAAGGATTTCAACGGAAATTTGAGGACAAGATGGCTGGGACCATATGCAGTGGAGAAATGCAATGACAATGGTTCAATCCTTATCAGGACCATTGATGAAGAAGCCATCCCCATGCTCGTCAATGGGAATTGATTGAAAATCTAAAGGAAGCCCCTTTCTAAGCAGGAGTTCATTGAAACTCTAGGTAAATCAGTCTTGGTAGTGGAGCAGGTCCCTGTCTCCACTCCACCCACACCTTGAGAAAAAAAAAAAAAGGGAAAAAAACAGATTAAAAAAGAAAAGAAAAACAAGAATAAAAGATCCTTGGGTGAAAACCTCTTGGAGGCGCCCAGGGTAGACAATGAGGGTGAAAACCTCCTGGAGGCACCCCAGCTGTCTCAGACTAAAAAATAAAAATAAACCTAATTTATGTTGAATAAATTGCAGGTTGCAGGAAGGTCACTATAGGTTTTAGGAGGATCGCACGAGACACAAATAGAGAACATGACCAAGCTGCATGCATCCCTCACAATCCATTCCTCCATGACCATTACCCTTTCCTAAGATTCGGTCTCATTCGGGCTAAGATTTCACCTTCTATAGGAAATTATGTATCTTCTATTGGAGGATATTATAGAATCTATGGAAAAGACTGAATTAAACCCAGAAGAGGACCCGAGGGTTGGGGAATCTATTTATGAGGCCTGTAAACCTCCTTGCTTCCATCCATTGCCATATGTCATCTTTTTTTTCCATCTTCATACACCTCCATTGCACTTGTTTTTATGTCCTTGCACAATCACACACAAAAATCATGTTTCCTTCATGCTGCAAATAAAAAAAAAAATTAATGACAAATCAATACAACAGTTTCTTTCACTCACCATACCTGATACCTTTCATCTAGATCCCTTATCAACCGTGGCCCTCGTCAGCAGTTGTAGCCCTACTCATTTTATCTTGAATCTTACAAGGAGAAGCATGTACGATTCCTGTAGCAGCTAATCCCTCTGAAAGACATACTCTAGAGACAAGGTCAACAAAGTATGGCATATGAAACATGCATGTAGCTCTATTTGAATTTGTGAACATTAGCAATAGCTCGAGACTGAGCATGCAGAGCACGAGCAACAACAACAATGAGGAAATGGGTTCCAAAATCTGAAATATGCATAACACGGCCACAACTGCACAAGTAAGTGCCTAAACCTATTCCTCAATTACATGAATCATATTTTAAGGCTGTGTGACTATGGAATAGTTTGGATTGAATGGAATCGGTGGCCAGCTAACTGACCACCCTCGGTCAGGTACACATCCTCATGGAATCCAAATGATCCCTGTCAATTTCAAAAATGTCAATCAGATACGCAGACAGCACATGTGAAATGTCCATTCAGGAAGAAATATCTAGGACTACTAGTGGTGGTGGCAGATAACAGAGTAAGGGAGGTGATGGCAGTCGGTCAACATGTAGAAACATTATGATCATGATGTATGATAAACGGTCGGGTCCGGTCACCTCATCTTGTCACCACGAATCATGCCTGTAGTTAAAAGACAACTTGGTTGAAACATTCACCACCCTTTGTTCATTCTGCACTCATGACATTCTCAACCGGAGTAAGCATCTACGACCTCCAGAGTAGCTAACCAGTTGTCCTCCGCCAGTTTTCTGCCTCTTTTTTTTAAAATCTCCCACTTATTAGACTCTACCAGAAGCACAGTTTCATTCTACAGAAGCCGAGAGATTTCTACAGGAAGGGTTCTACAGTAAAGGCAGAGAACAACTCTATAGAAAGAAAACTTCGGATTTTCGTCGGAATTCAAACTCAAAACGAGGTAGGCTCGGGAAAGATTCTCTGTGCATGCTTTTTTTGAGTAAGTTGGTGAATTGAACACGGCCGTAGATTGAAAAAAGAGTGAAAATATGCCTATGCATTAAAAGAGTGAAAGTCTGCCTGCATATTTCCCTGAGTATACATAGTTTCTTTTTCTCTCTGCATCTGAAATCTCCCCATCCTTTTTCAAATTCTTCTATAAGAAAGATACATGTAGCATTAAAGGCCAGCCTGTGTTTGTGTGTGAAAAAAATGAATGTGCATATCTATCTATGTGCTGATAAAAGAACTTGTGTCCTTATTCTCTGTTCTGTAAAATTCCTTTTTTTTTCAAAACTAGGAAGTGAAATTCAGGGTGGCAGTAGTTTAAAGCAAGAGAACTATTGCCATTTGATATTGCAAAGAGGCACCTGGGAATTTCCTTCTTGGTTTCAGAAAAAACCGAATTCAGCTATCGTCTATTTCAGCGATTCACTGTTTTTTTCCCACCTGAGTATTTTCTTTTCTGGTTAAAACACAAAAAGAGCACTCAACACCATTCCAAGAAAATTCATAAGGAAAGAACCCTTAGACTATAGCAAATTGAATGAGCACCATGAGCTGGTGGACCTTTCCACCAAGGCAAACTAGATATCCTTCTTTGACAGAATTTAGGGTTACGATGAAGAGATAATTGAAGAGTTTTTGATGTCCCTGAGACAACATTCGAAGACACATGCCACAATTACTTTTAGGGGTCTGACCCTAGAACTTACATTTGATCTCATTAGTAGAATTATTGGTCTACCATTGGGGCTCCCTTGGAGCAAAGAGGAGAGATCATTGGGACAAGTTTCTAAGAAAACATTTTTCTACCTGAGGAGCATCCTGTAGAAGATAAAACTGGGTTAGAAGGACAAGCTTGCCTCCTCTCTGTAGTGAAATCAGTTATCAAAAAATGAAGTATATCACATGCGAACTGAGGTTCAACATCATTTATGGATATCATTTCAGGTTATTACATGAATTAAGGTATGGGATGGACTTGCCTCTAGCCACAAAACTGAGCATCCCATATTTCCTCCTTCAATCCTTAGTTGAATGTGGTACAAAGCTAAATGAAGGGGTCCCAGATTAGTTGGCCCACCATGGGCTCATCAAACTATTGGTGGAAGATGATTAACACACCTATACTATCCCCATAGCTTGGGAAATCTTCAGAAATATGTGCAGGGATGATGACATTAGAACTTTGGCTTAGAACATCAGCCCATCCAGTAGTGATGAGGGGGAGAAAACTAAAGAAATTGAGAAGAAAAATGATGAGGGAGCACAAGACATTCAAGCAGAGTGCAAAATAGAGGAAGAACAGAAGGAAAAAATGGAGTTTGACAAGACTATTGAACCTAAGACAGAGAAGGAGACAAAAATAAGAACAGAGAAGGGAAAAAGGACACAGATTGGAAAGAAAAAGGCCAAGAAAGCCCAAAACAAGACTGCCACAACCAAAGCAGGCACCTTGCAAGAGAAGGAAAAGACAAACCTTGAGATATCAGGGACACAGGCAGAAACAATGCTCATAGAGATTTCTATAGGAAGTGAAGGAAAAGAACAACAACAAGAGAAATCCCCTGAAATTTTGGCATGAGAAGCACCAGTTGTGCTTGCTGCATTAAGCACACCTACAAAACAAAAAGGAAAAGTAAAGAGGCAAACATCCATGTACTTTAAAGCCAAAAGAAGCACAAGGATCAAAGTGGGTAAACTCCAACCACCATCAAAGGAAACAATTGTCATTGAGGACACAACCACTAAAAAGAAGGAAGAGTCTCCTTCTAAGATATCTGTCACCTATGAAAGAGGAAGCCCAAAAACCTCCACATTGAAAGAGAGAATTAGGATGATGGACTCAAAGGCAGTTCTACAGGAATCTGAAACATCTCTATAGGAAACTCTAGCCAAGTTAAAAGAGACCGAGAAATTAGAGGAGAAGGTAGCCAAACAGTCATAGGGGGAGAGAAAGGCCAAAGAAATACTTGAACCAACCCCTCAAACTAATTTGGGCTCATATTATAATCTGTTATCTGGTTGGAAAATCATCCCATAGAAATTTGTTGTACCCTTATTCTTCGAATTAGAAAAAAAAGGGTGAGAACCCACACATGGATGCAAATCGCCAAATCTAGAGGCGTTGAGGACATAGGCCACATGGAGGACAAGCTAAAGGAATTGAGAGGGGAGTTGGCCATGGTGAGGGACATAGAAAGTAGTAAAAGAGCCCAACTACAGGAGGAGAATGAACTGCTGAAAAAACAGTTGCAACTACAGGAAGGTCATAAGGAAGATAAGTTGTCGATTTTGGGAGGGCAACAACAACAAAAAGGACCTCTAGCAGACAAGGAAACAACCAAGAAACAACAGAGAGAGGAAAATCTACAAGATGATGTTTAGATGCTGACAAAACTGCTACAAGAAAAGGAGTCTCAGGCAGCAGAAGAAATACAGGTTTTAAAACAACAATTGCAAGAAAAAGAAGCCCAAATGGCCTGCATGGCTAGCTGGGTAGTAGAAGCCTTACAATGTAGGCAACCTGCTAAGTCCTATGCATTATATCTTAAAGGCCAATGGTTGCAATTTCAAATTAACACATTGGCCAAAGGGGCAGCATTCCATTCCAAAATTACAATCAGTTTATGTATTTGTGTGACAATAGCTCAGCTGAAGATAAGGCCAAGTTAATAGAGTTCTATTTACACAACGTGGCACTTCAAAACATGAATCTATGGATCACAATGCTACATTGGGAGATGTACATCTCATGGCTATGGCTTCTTGGTTAAGCCACGAGGAAAAGAGGGTAGTAGAAATTCAGAAGGTTATGGACAAGGAGTTAAGTGAGCCACTCATGATTAGGGCAGATCCCACTTGGGCGTCATCTAGTCCTACATGCACATCCATACCTTAGTCATTGGCCTGAGAGGGTCACCATGAAATGTAGGCCTCATCTCTGGAAACCTCTCAAAATATAAAAATTAAATATCTCAAGTGAAATGGAAGCTTTCCCTCCCATTTATCGTTGCATGACATCTATTTAAAGCCATATAAAATTACCTCAAAAAAGCGCAAACCATCTGATACATCGTGGTGCATGAATCAAAGAGTCAACATAACACAAAGGATGGAAACTAATGTGTCCCCCATCATTACTAAAGTGTGCAATGATGGTCATTAATAACAAGAGGCACCTAATCTCTTATGAAACAAAAGAAGAAATTGGTAGTTGTATACCACGCACCTGTAAATCTGTGGGATTTACTACATGAGCCCCAACATATCTTTGAGAGTAGGGAAGATGACTCCTTGTTGCAACCCCATGGGGCAAATCAAGGAATTGGGGAAATTCCTTCCCTCTCCTCGATAGGCTAGTGATAAATTATGTCTTCCTTAGAGGGCCTTTGCCACACCTTAAGACCAACATCGAAACCCTACACCTAAACACTCTACCAACAGATCAAATTCTCCAATAAGACAAATTGTTCCTTCAAGGATGTAGCTTCCTCATAGTACTTGAGGATGCCTACATTCCTTAAGAGCGCTCGGATCATTGCGCTAATAGGGTGAGGGTATAACCCCCTCCCTTTCTGCAGCCTCCAATGGTCGGGTCATATTGTATTGGTCTACCATTTTCTCCTCCTCCTGCTATTTCTCCCTCCCTTGACGTCTCTGCTACATGATTGACATATAAACTACATCAGCCTTATACATAAAACATATTTTAATTTTATTAAATGAAAAAATTATTTATAAATATGGAAATCTAACCTAATATTAAAAGAAGAAATCCCACGTGCATCCAAAAAATAGTAGTGCAACATATCCGACATGCTATCAAACATAACTATGCTGGCATCAATGTGCACATATGTATGATGAACCATTGTTGGTTCACATACTTAGATTTTTATCATGGTGCATCTCACTTATGGGGTTGGTATGCATGTATAATCTTGTCACACAAGAGAAGAACATTCATGTTATCGAACACATCAAGCTATACTTTTTAATATTATTTTTGCACTGTGTTCAGTAAATATGAATGCACCGGGTGTAACCAAAAAATGTATGCAACGATGCACATTTTAAATCTTTCTCGATGCGTTTTCATTTATAAAACACACCGCAACAATGGCAGTGCATTATGTTCATGTGTTAAATTGCAGTGCACCTTGTAACTTTAGAGGGTGCACCCTATCAGTGTGAGTCAAAGATATCGAGCACATGACAAAGGTTTATTTTTGCTACTCTAGTATGATAGAAAATTAAATTAGAGAGAAACATAGATGTTACCTAGACATTTTCCTGTCGAGGAGGCATTGTAGACACATAATTGACAAAAGCAAATTTCACCACTATTTGAGAAAATTGGAAAGCCACATACTCAGTATGGTACAAAAATATGGTCAGCAAGAGAAGAACTAATGTTAGGGCACTTGCATGAGACAAGAGTGGCACTTGTGCTTCATAACTCTCGAACATTGTTGATGGTAAAAATGAAATTTAAGGTTTGGAGTTTTGTTATTTAGCATTCCTCCAATTTGTTATTATAACCGCATTGATGCATCACGCATCCAAGAGCAATGGTTTTTGTTTTTCCTAATTTAGAAACCTATAGTGATGTTTCTGTTAAGATTCCTCAGGCTATTCTAATATAGGTACCACACCAATGTTTTATTGGACTATATCACCACATTTTTTTTTAATTAAAAACCACCTAATGGTGCTCTATGGGAGATACCCTAAGCCATTTTTATATGTTAAGAACACTGATGCTTCATTAGAATGTAACACTACAATTTTTTTTTTTTTTTTTTAATTTAAAAGCTATATCAATGCTCCTTCTAGATATATACGAGGGCATTTTACTACAAAATGGCATTGGTGTTGTGGGCATATATAGCACCAACAATTTTTAAAAGTTAACATTCTTCTATTGTTGCCGATGGATTTTGTTTTTTAACACACCGTGTTGATATTGTGTATCAAATAAATTTTATTATATCAACATATTTTATCCTATTATAATTAAACGATATTCGAAAAAAACATTAAAATTAAAATTCCATTATCATATATATTATATTATATTGGAATTAATATTTTATTATATTAAAATTAAAATTAAAATAATTTAAAATGAATAAATTTGGTTGTTTTTTAATTATTTTTCAAATACTTTAAATAAAACTTTACCTCAACTATTATTTTTTAAATATTTCGATAATTTTTAATGAAAAAGTTTTATAGCTAAATTCAAATTATAAATTATGATAAAAAAATTTAGCCCTTTTAACCATAAATTTTATTCTTAAAATTATGTTATTTATGGAATGGTGTGATAAAGTTTTTGGTAGTTTGTAAAAATATAACCATGACCACACTAATTGGTTCGAAAAGCGTCAACAAAGGTCTTTCTATATGTAATTTATGCCGAAGTTCTACTTATAACCATTATGGATCACAGAAGCCTCAATTCATCAAATAATTTAACTTATTATTTTTTAAAATATATTTCTAAATACATAAATTAAATTAAAAGTTTAAATATTTAAATTTTGAAAATTACCCCTCCTAAGCTAAAAAAATATCAAAACAAAATAATTCCCCAAAAATAGAAAAAAAGGGGTCCAAGCCGACCATTAATTTGACTACAATGTCATTGTGTTGAATATTCCCGTTTAACCGACTTCGCGAACGAAAAAAACTCATTATTTAAGGAAGTCTCATCGTGCTAATAGTAACAAATAAATAGCTCTCTTTATAGAATGTGTGAGCTTCGATTGGTGATTAAATCAACTCGGTGCCTCAGAACTACATACGTCATTTAAGTGCTTACGGAAGTGCGAGAATAGAAAGGATTGTGACCCCTGAAATAGGTGTACTGTTCAGGTTTCCATGATGCAGGCTACCAACGGCTCTCGCAATTATTCACGAGGCTCGCACAGTTTACGGTTCGTTACTACTAATAATTCTTGTGATGTTACTCCTTGCAATTCTAGCAAGAACTTGAAGGAAACTCGCTCTGCTCCAGAGTTGGATTATACTCAGACTAGGAAGTTAATGGATTCTACTCGTTCAAAGCCGAAAGCCCTCGTCCACAAGCTGAAAGCCTCTAAATCATATCTCAAGTCTCTATTCTCTAAGGCTCCTAATACCAGAGTGACTAACGAACATCATTCTCAGATTAATCTTGGCAACCGAAGGGAGAGATATGAGGGCGAGGATGTAGCAACAGCCAGCAGAAGTAACCACATAGAAATTTCAGATGCTATTCACAGTAAGTCGTCCTCCAAGAACTTCAGTTTTATCAAGCGATCACTATTGATACCAAAACCCAATTCAAAACCATTCAAATCAAACCGCGCATCTGCTAATCAGTTCCAAAGAAAAATGATGAGTTCGAATTCGGAGCAGGATAATGGCATCGAAGCAGCGATTGCTCACTGCAAGCAATCTCTTTCCGGAATATGATCGATTGTAACCATATTTAATGATGCAAAACTGTAAGTTCATATTTCTCAATGGAAATTATCAGGTAAGACCTCTGGTATAAATTCAAAATGCATTTTTTTTTTTAAATCATTGTTTAGAATACCTCTGTTCATATTATTCAGCGATTTTTCCTCTGTCCATCCTATTTCGGGTAATTAATTTTAGTCGTTCAGAAAAAGGCATCATTAATTGGTGCGTGTAAATGTGATACAATCTTAAATGTGATTTAAATTTGTCTTTCTAACATGGTTCGTTTTAAATTTTATTTTTCAATATAACTGAAATTTAACTTACCCTTTGAACTTCAATCTGAATTTTTAATTTTTACCAAAAAATATGTATGTTACTAACTCTGTTAAAAATAAAAAGCTCTGTTATGACCTATTAGACCCACTTCAACAAAGAACCTTATTTGTAATTATTTTATTAATTAAGAATTATTAGGAATATTCATAATCGAATTTTCAGTTTATGATATTTTATCCAGGATTGCATGGAATTCATCAATATTAATCATAATGTTAATCCCAATCTACATACAAAAAAATAAGATTATTCAGCAACCAACTCCTATGGTAAAAGGTTTTGAGCTCCATGATCACTAAAGCATTAATTGATGCCCCTACATCATACTCCCAAGGAACAAGTTTCTCATGATCTCTTGATCATGATTCTTCGACTGTTGACATCCTTTTAGATCTCAAATCATATTTTGTACCTTGCCACATTATATGGTCATATTTTTGTTATGTTACATCTTGCAATCAACTAGGATTCCAAACTTGATTTTTCCTCTATGAAATCTCTTTGCTCCAACTTTTGTCACTAATCATCTTCCCATAGTTGTAGTGATTTTTGCTTCTCATCCACTTGGGAATCTTTGTGCCAAATATTTCTCCTCTCAGTTCTTCTTTCCTTTGATTTTTTCCGCTTTGAATTGGACATATTACTACTTCTTCTTCTATCAATATCTGATCTTTCCAAAATGCTTCCTTTAGTTACTCAGGTGCAAAAATCCACATTTCCTTCACATTCTAACTTGTAAAGGTTACAATCTACAATTTCTCTTCTACTTCCATTATCCATCTATTCAGTGTGCCAAGTGATATCCTCTCATCCTTGAAGACACTTATCTCCTCTCTTGGTATGAAAACATAAATCCAGTTCTTTATATGCTACCCTATTTTTGCAATAATTTACTCTTGAATCGTTGAAAATTTCCAACAATTTTTTATATTTGGGTTGCCTCCAATTTCACTTTTCTAAAAATTTATTTGGTCTTCACTTTCTCTTGAATTTAACAACAAGATGTGTTTACATGTTGCAACTCTATGTTTATGGAAATCCTCCTCTTCCTCAACAACAACCTATGTAAGAGTTGTAGAAACTCCTATTCTTTCATTCCAAATAGACTGATCTTCTTGGTTCAATAAGAGCTATTGATTGCTTCCACCTCCAAACTTCTATGATTGTCTCAATCTTCACAACATCTTTAAAAAAAAATGTTTTTTGTTTTATGAGATACTTTTAAAAATTAAAATTTTTAAATTTAAATTCAAATTGTAGTTGGAATCCATCTCATCCATAATTATTCCCAAAATATCCCTTTGATGTTCACACAACTGATATGTGCACGACACAATAGGTTTATCATGTTGTTTCATGGTTATTTTTTCCTCCATACTTGCCTTTCTTCCTTGTATGATCTTCTATCTTCAACCTACCCCATTGATGTTTGTTAACTTGTAAAGTTTTCTCCATCTCATTAAACAAAAGCTTCTAATGGTTGTTACATACAATTCCCTCCTCATATCTCTTGTCCCCTTGAAGCATCCTCTTCCATTCAACTCTCAACTTCCCAATAATGTAATATGTAAGAGTTGTACAAATTCCCAGAATATTTGATTCTCTAAAAATTTCATCATAAGAATAACCTATAATCCAATTTCTTCAAACAAATATCCCATTCTTTGTTTTCTACATCTTTACACTAATTTAATATTCCCTCAATTAGTTGTGAAACTCTAGTATCCATTTTGTTTTCTTAGATAAAATTTGTTCGTACAACCTTACTATTGTCTTAAAAGGAAATCCCTCATTCACATTTTGTCACCATATATTCTTATTTATTTAGAGAAATGGAACCTTATACAGGTAAATTCATCACTCCTGTTTTAACTTTAGACTATAGTAGCAATTCTTCCATAAAATATGGTTCTTCAACAAAAAAATTGGACACTGACTAAGATTATTGCTCTCATATTCAGTATTCATTTTCTCAGTTTCCAATACATCTTGTTCTTTTATTACACTATATTTGACAAATGTATATTTTCCTGTCTCGACATACACATTGGTTGCTTCTTCATCTGATCTAACTTCCAAGATATGTTAAACACCAACATCATTGTTCCATAGAAAAACTCCCTATTCCAAATCAATCTTGTCACTACTTCAATCCATTTTAGTTTTTTCATAATTCTCCTCACAAGTCATCCTTCTTCCTTCATCAGTTGTACGAGACACTAATGCCTCTTGTTCCTCCATAGCATGTTCTTGTCATTGATTCTTCATATGGTTCTCTACCCTGGTTTAAATTCTTTGATACAAGTTTTTCTTATCATCTCCTCTTTCATTACCTTCACATTGATTCAATGCACAATTCTAGAAAACATGTGTGTCCTTTCTCTTCCTAATTTCCAATTTTTTCCAATATTTGGTAGGATCTTATTGTAATTGCTACAACACCCACTAGACTTTTGGAGCCGCCAATCTAATGGCCATATCCTATTTTTTTTTTGTAAGCCATCAAGGTCATTTCACGCTTGGTCAAGTTTCACTAAGTGTTCACATTTCCTCTTGAAAAAATCTAAGTGTCAATGCACTTTTCTTTCATAGACCTAGTGAAACTTTCCTTCGTAGTGAATTGTCAAAACAAAGGACTAACACACTTTCTAAACATAGAGCAGTTCACTTTCTAGAGGAAACTTATGTGAACCTTTAAACACTAGTCAATCCCTCTTACTCCTGCACATGCATTGGGTGCACCCCCTCAATCTAGGATTAACCCACTTTCTAATGGCAGTCGACACTCCTTCTCACCAAGATCTCCACTAGGTGCACATTTTTCCTCTCACCCTTGGTTGCATGAGTGTTAGCTCATGGGTAATTCCTCCTCCATCGCACTTGGAGATTTTGATTTTTATGTTGTTGTTTCAGTTCTTGAGTGTTGGATTTCACTGCCTCTTTGCATTCTTAGGATGTTGGTATTCTTTTCATATGTTAGTTGCATACATATGTTCATGTATGGTAAATCTTAATCCATTATTGTACACTCTTGTTCTTTCTTTTCATTCCACATTTAGTTGATTTTGATTAATTATTTCTTATTATGCCTTGTGCGAGCTCTAAACACAAGAATCCATCAACCCAAGTATTGGCACATTGTGCTCTTTTGGTAGGTGAGCTTATCAAATCCTTGTCTCTAGTAGTTGCACCATGCACCCATCACAAGACTAGCCTCCCCTGATTGACTCATAGTGGACTTCCAGAACCTAGTCCTAATCCCATTTTCTCCTTGAACCTACAACATCTACCCATCAACTACAACCTCGCTTTTCAGTTGCGTTTAGTGCACTTCCTGTGGAAAATCATGCAAATCCTTAGCCCTTGTAGATGCACAACATGCCTGACCTAGGAACCATATCTCATTTTTTGGCACACTAAACACTATTAGTTCCCATACCTCTAATCTCTAACTTTAAACCTTGCACCACAGCTCGTCTCTCTGCCAACACAAGTGCATTATGCACCTTTAGTGACTTGTTTAATAAGCCTTGCTTTTATGTTTTGAAATTATCCTTAAATTCGTGATTGTCCCCTCACAATTTACATTTTTCATAAGTGAAGAATGTAGAGTAGGTGTTTTTCAGAGACTCACTATGTGCTTTAGATATGGATCCTATCAATATATCATCTTCTATCAACACCATGCCTCCATGTGTATATGCTACAAAGGACCAAAAACAAGCCACTAAAAGAAGTATTGAAGGTGTTGTGGACAACCTAAAAACAAAAGTACCAATCCTAGTAGATACATGATGCTTCAAAAGAAAGTCCACAACCTTAACATGGAAGATTATATTTAAAGACTTGAGTAAGAAGGATTTCCTAGAATATGTAGAGGATAGGGAAGTTTATATTAATGTTAAAAGGTCCATATTTTACAAGATTCTTATCTAGCATCCTATTTTACCCTATGCAGACGCAATCAAGTGGATAATGCAGCATATTGATCCTAAAAGTATGGTCCTCATAAGTGTGAATGGAAAATACCTCGTCATATACAAGATTGATGATACATTCATATTAAAAGCTTTCGAAGATAGAGGAATATTGAGATTTGAAATTTTGTGTCTGTTTCTCCCTTCAATATTCCATAAAGGACATTTTCAAGACATGGTGGCAATAACCGAGCAAGTTTCACTAGAAGCCTTACATGGTTTATGGAACTATGTAATTGAAGAAAGCATATCAATATTTCATGGATATGTGTTATAGGTTGTAGGGGCATGAAAATGCAGAATTATTTCAAGAAAGATGGGTCTATATTGTCTACCCATGTGCTACTAAGGGAAATATTTCCAATTGGTCTAACCTTATAGCCCAACAATTGTAGTAGAATGCTACAAAGGAGAAAATGTGTCACAACGTGAGAAACATGAGTTTTACATGTTAGCCTACTTGTTAAATGGCATTTGTGCCAAGATTAAATTCACGAGTCTAGAATTGAAGTGTACCAAAGAGAATCCTCATGTCAAAGTACATTGGAAGATATTGTGTAAGGTTAGATAGAAGGGGTTGTATCTAAAGATAATAGATAAATTCATTTTCATGTTATATTAGATGATATTTATAGTTGAGGCATCTTCCATGTCTAATAATTCCATTCTAACACACTACATGTGTCATATACGCATCAGGAAGGGACCCAAGAGGGAATCAACACTTAGGATAATGCTCAGATCAATAGGAAGTAGGAACAAGATGCTAATGTTGAGAGCAGTAAGAAGTTTAATGTTGATCTGAAAATTGAGGTTGAAAGAAAAAGAAAAAAACTCTAAGAGGTTATGAAAAAGATACAAGAGGAGGAGCGTAGAGAAAAAGAAGAGTAGAATAATAAGAAACAAGAGGATATGTAAAAGACAAAAACAAGATGAGGCTTTTAGAAAATAGAAAGTAGAAGAAAATAAATGAATATTACAAGTAAAGAAGAAAACAAGAAGAGAAAAGAAGAGGAATTTGTAAATAAGTTAGAGGAATATTGGAGGCCTAAGGCATAGACGATTAACAAGAGGAGGAGAACTAGGAAGTAGAGAATAAGTCGATTATAGCTCCTCATAATATTCTACCTCCAAATCCTCTGATCGGTGGACACCTTCCTTTTAGTGAGATGGGGATTGCGCCTTTAGATGAAGATATAATTATGGATATCTCCAATTTCACATTTAATGAGGTTAAATATAAGATCATTCAATAAAGGAGTTAGTACTTCCCAAATGGATTTGATCGACCTATTTCCATTGATATAGAAATAGTTATTTTTCAAACACTAATACTAATCCTAGAACAATTACTTCGTTAAATGAAACCTTTGCAGTAGCCATAAAAAATTTTGATTTCTTGATGCAAAATAATGATCAATTGAGAAAAAGTTGGCTTGTGAAAAGGAGAAAATTCATCATCTCCATGTTGAAAATGAAAGGATGTCTTTTGTCAATTCTAGGAAACAAGGATTATAGTAGGCTATACTTGAAGAATGCAAGCAATTGGAAGACATGATGAGGCAAGTTCATAAAAAAATGATCAATTTTCATAAGGAAATGGAACCTTTGTAAGAAGTCCATAAGGGGTCACAAGAAAAATTGAGGATCTTAAAGATAGTTCACATAGTTATAGACACAATCCAGTAATGGGGTGTCAAGTATTTAAATGCACCTACATCATTGGCTAGAAAAGGAAAGGTTGGGGATGATATGGGTAGAGTGGAGATGAATATGCATATGCATATCTATGATCAACTAAAAATCATGTTATCAATACAATGTCAGTGTATATGTAGTTGCGCGATGTATTAGAAACCTTGGCACGAGTGAAGAAAGTGCCTTCTATAGGTGCACTTAGGTAGTTGACATCGAGAGATACTATCAGGAAGGAGTTAAGGAATTTTTGGACACCATCAGATAATAAACTAACCAGAATGACTTAGAGGCGACTAAATACGTTGTTCGACAATTTTTACATGAACTAGTCAAGTTACATATGAATCTAGTCATGTTGTGGAACAATATAGAAAGACACCCCAAAACCATATGCGCAGACATTTTGGAGGTAAAAAATAAGATATAATTCAAACCTACCAAAAATATTTGAAGGCATAACAATAGAGTATAGAGCATAGTATCAAAACATTTCAGTGGAGCTTCATGTCCCAACCACCGAATTACAGTTGCCCCAAATATGAACAAACACATAAAGATATATCTAGATATATATTACAGTTGCCCCAAATATGAACAAACACATAAAGATATATCTAGATATATATATATATATATGGAATTTCGCCACAACTTTGTGAAATGTAATTTTGTAATTAAAGAAATGATTTTTTTTTAAAAACATGTGGATTGTGAAAAGTCACTAGGAATTCCAATGCAAAATGTAAATAAAAGATCCACCTGTAACCTCCAATCTGTATATAAGCAATGCGACATCCTAAGTTAACACTCATTAATGATAATATCTTTTGGAAATGAAAGTCGATAAAGAGATCCACCTAATGGCCATTATTCAAGATCGTCTCGATCATATATCGGCCGTTATTATAGACATACGCGCCAATAGTTAATGCCGTCTCCGTGTTGTGAGAAGACACACTTAGCCCAAGAGGCGATAGCTGCATGCATGCCTTAAATCAATTCATCCAATGCGAATTCCATGAGTTGTTTAACCGTCTCGAACATCTAACGTACTAAAACATTCTCCACAAAAAACTCCCTGGTGTAAAGTAATTAGCTCGGACACGGTCAAGGGTTTCTGAGATTTTGGGATTGATAGTGAGAGTAGAAAATATTATATAGGTTAGGAATAAGTCTATGGCTACTATAACCAGTATGGAAAGCGAATTCGAGTTCGATATCTCTGGTATTAATGACAAAAACTCAAAAGAGCTCGAGTCCATTGCTTCTTCCACAGAGGAGCTCTTTTACAAGGGCTGCTTACTTCCTCGCCACCTCCCTCTTTGTATTCAGATGGTGGAGAAACAGGACGAATTGCCATTATCTGAAACCAAACTACGTCGGCAAAGAGTTTTGTATGCAGACAGGAAGTTTCGAACCCAAATTATGGAAAATAGGAAGAAAATAGATCCCTATTCTTCACGACAGTATGAGGAGTTATGGGAATTTTTGAAGTTACTCCTGATAAATTGGGCAAGGAGACTTGCAGCGGAGGATCTGCACCAACCTTGGAAGGTAAGAAGCTATAAGTTTCTAGTCACTCACAACCCGCAGCCATCCCATTCAAGTTGAAAGGCTCGAAAGCATATGCCAAATCTCTTTCCTCAAAGGCCTCCAATAACCATTATTGTCAGAACAGTATTCAAAGGGAGAGCTGTGATGAAGAAGATGCAGCAACGGTCGCTAAAAGCACTTGCAGAGAAAACTCACATGCGTTTAATCGTTATTATAAGTCCTTCTCTGCCAGATTTTCTTTTAGGAAAGAAGTGCCATTGGTATCCAAACTATTTTCAAAACCATTTACTTCTTCAAGCCGCGCAGCTCCAACCGACGGTGGCGCGATCCTGAAAAGAAGCATCAGCAGTACGAACTCGGACATGGAGAATTGCCTTCAGGAAGGGATTTCTCACTGCAAGGAATCCCTCTCTACTGATCCAATGAATATGACCGGCACTTCGAAACAAATGCAAGGAACAGCTCAAAATCTAGAGGGAAATGCTGATCGTCAGTCTGGTTGACCAGGGTCCGGTTCGAGGATTCTAGGTTCTGATCAGTAGCAGATTTAGTTTCGGTTAACAGTACAGTCACCATATTCTATGGGCCTCTGCCTTTGCTGCAGAGCCCTTGGACAATGCAGAATTAGAGTTAGGGTCTGGGTTAGGGTAGTGCAGAATTAGGGTTAGGGTCTGGGTTAGGGTAGGGCGAGTATTTTTTTTTTTTTTTTTAATTACATGGTGAATCGGTAACTGTGAGGCTTGATCTAGGGAGACCCAAGATCAAACTTTATAGCTGCCATTATAACACCAAGAGTATAACCAACCACCTACAAGTCCGGTATACTAAATTCCTGTGGTTTTAACTTTGTTCTAGTCAATTTCAAAAGCTGAAAGCACCTATGCCCAAAACGACATCATTCTCCCCTGTATCTTTTATTTTTTAATGAAATTTACTCTTTATTACTTTCATTAAGAAATAGAAATGGTCATTTACATTAGATATACATACGGATAGTTATGCTTCTTGAAAGTTAGGATGTGTGAGTAGAATTCTTCTTAAAGCAGACTAATGAGGGTCCACTATTATGTTATTGATTGTGTTTTGATCACTCCAACCACCTATGTGCACATTGTGCGCAAGTTGTAAGTTTTGAAATAGAAGAGCTCCGAAAAAATATTTTATGTACACTAGCCTACCTTTGAGTATGAGTACTAACCTGGAAACTGCTTTAGAATGGCAGTGTAAAAATATTTCGTGTACATGTGTCTAGCATTGAATACGAGTACTAACATGGAAACCGTTTATAATGGTGGTGTAAACTCTGTACCATAAGAGTTTATAAAAAAATTGTTATGCCCATGTATTTAAATTTGAGTAAGAGTAATATTTTGGGAACTTACCATGGTGTTAAGGAGTTCCGAAGCCTGGCATTGTTTATACTTTGTAGCATATGATTGCTTGTTTGTTTTTTAAATTTAAAATTAAGATATTTTAATGTGAATTTTCTGAATATTGTAATTTTTTTTTGGTTTGTGATATTTTGGGTGAATATTTTATCTACTTTGGATTAATCACAACTAATCATGAAAATAGGAGGATGGGTGGCGGAAGCGAGCAGGTAGGGTTAGTGCAAGTTGTAGAGATTGTTTTTAATGGAGGGCGGCAGAGGAGGGAGCTCAACTCCCTCCTACAAGGACGCTATAACTAGTAAAGGAAAAACAATGGTGGGGAACAACAAAGGTTTTGCAGAGGAAAGGAACAGGGAAAGTGAAAAGGAGACAGATGGGACCAAGACCAAGGAAAACAGTGGCACAAAAGACAAGGAGGAAGAAGACAAAAATTTGGGTTCAAGAGACAAAAAGCAAAAGGGATCTTGCAAACCAAAAGCAGAAATCATTCCTAATGTAATATTAAATGATCCTACTCTGCAGGCGCACAGGGAACACATGGGGACCTATGCCATAATCTGTAAATTCATGGTACTATGGCCCACTGAAAAAGCTTTATAGATGTGGATCAATTATCACTGGAAACCCAAAGGAAGCATTGACTTACATCTTGGGTCAAAGGGATTTTACATAGTGGTGTTCTCAAACACCAAAGACGAAGACAAAATATTCGAAGAAGGACCCTATTTTTATGCAGCAACTGGTTTCTACATGAGGCCTTGGATGATGAACTTTGTCCTAGAGTGGGAGACTTTCACTTCGGTTCGAGTTTGGGTAAGGATCTATTCTCTACCTCTTGATTATTGGCAAATAGAATCAGTAGTAGCCATTGGCAACAAACTAGGGCGTTTTGTCAAAGTTTCTGAAGCCATAAGAAGAGGGAAATATACCTCCTTTCCAAGGATATGTGTGGAAATGGATCTATCGGGAGCTTTTCCTGGTGAAGTCATTTTGGAAGTTTTCGATGAGGAGTGGATGTACACAGTAGACTACGAGCATATCCCATTCGGATGCTGCAGATGCCATGAGCATGGACATTTGTTTAGAGACTTCCCTCTCAGTAAAGTAGATAACAAAGGGAAACTCAATACAATGAAGGACTCAGAAAGCTTTGAGAGGGTGGCTAGTAGAGGAAAAGGAGGAAAAAAGGGGCTAAAGCAACAAGATAATGAGGAGCAGAAGGTCAATTAGAACAAGTTCCAAGTGCTGGAAGAGAATGAAGGAAACACGAAGGAAAATCAATCTCGGGAAGCAGGTCCTAATGAGAAAGAGTGAGAAGGAAATAACACACAAACTCAAGATATTGGCTATCAAAAAGAAAAGTCAATCAGTGAAATAGAAATGGAAATGGACCAGGAAATGACCCAAGGTGAAATAGATCTGGAAGATCATGAACTTTAGGAAATTCTAGATAAGGAAAACCTGGATATGGAAGGATTGTTAATGCAGGGAAACAAGGGAGGAATAGATTCACTACCTCAAGAAGAATGCAATAGAATACAACAGTTGTTTTTATGGAAAGCATAGGAAAAAGAGTTGGAGAAAGGTAAAGATATTGACAAGTAGGAGCACAGAGGTGTGAAAACTATGAAATCAATTCCTCGATTAGCAACTATAAATCCAGGAGAAGAGGGGCAGGAAAAAGCAAAATGAGCTCTTGATGGAGTGTGGAAAGCTAGTGATAGATTCGGATAAGATGAAATATCTAACCAATTACGCCTTTACAAATATTTAATTATGAAGTTCATATCTTGGAATATTAGAGGTCTAGGCAGCAAAAGAAAACAAAGAATGTTAAGTAACGGAATGAAAATAGCAACACCAGATATAATCTTCATTCAGGAAACAAAATTCTCCATTCATAAATTAAAATAAATCCATAGCAAATGGCTAAATATATTTGAGTTTCTTGAATTCAAAGTAGAGAACACAGCGTGAGGCATCCTCACTCTGTGGAATCCCCAAAAAGTTAGCATATTAGAGGCACAGGCATCAAGAAATTATTTATCAGTAATTATTCAACCAATGGGGGTTGTGGATACCTTTATGGTCAAAAATGTTTATGGTCCTCAAAGAATAGACGAGAAACTCAGATTCCTAAACTCCCTAGTAGATCTTAGAAGCATACATGAAGAAATACCTTGGGTCATAGGAGGAGATTTTAACATGATTAAGTCTCTTTTGGAAAAAAGGAGGTACCAGATTGCTAGGTAAAGAGTCAGAAACATTTCAATCCTTCTCAGAAGATATGAAACTGGTTGACTCAGAAACGCAAAATGGCCTTTTTACTTGGAACAATAAAAGAGGAGGTGAGGCTCAGGTCGCCTCCAAGTTAGATAGATTTTTGATCTCAGAGGAGCTTATTCTCGCAAATAAGGAAATAATAGATAGAGTTCTCCCCTTCGGAGGCTCTGATCACTAGCCGATTCAATTATAAATCAAGGGGATTAAATCTCCCAGAAATAGACCATTCAGGTTTGAAAATATCTGGCTCTCCCACCCAAATTTCATCAGCAACATTGAAAAATAGTGGGCTAAAGATTTGCAGATCCAGGGCACTAAAATGTTCCTCCTACATAAAAGACTTCAACATATAAAACTCAGACTCAAAGAATGGAATAAGAAGGATTTTGGCAACATTTTTGTGGACGAAAAATTAGTGGAAACCAAACTACAGGAACTTAATCAATCATTGATCTCAAATGGTTTTAATAAAGTCAAAAGTGAGCAAGCTAATAAACACCATCAAGAATGGGAGAACCTATGCAAACAAGAAGAAGTCTTTTGGAGATAAAAATCTAGAATTCAATGGCTCAAAGAAGGTGAACGAAATACAAAAATTTTCCACAGATCCACCATGGCCAATAGAGCTCACAATTAAATCTCTTTGATATTGAATGAGAATGGGGAGCTTCAGACCTCGCATAAGAATATTGAAGCTATGTTGATGCAGTGTTTTAGAAGTATCACTAAGGAAAACAATCCTGGTAGAGAACAATGCATAAAAGAAATTACAAAAAATATCCATAAGATGGTATCCATAGAGGACAATTTTAACCTGAATAAACCAGTAACTGAAGAGGAAGTTAGTGAGATTATTAAAGACATGTAGAATGGAAAAGCTCCAGGACCAGATGGTTTTAATGTTGAATTTTTTAAGGCTTGCTAGAACATTGTCAGATAGGACATTCATCTCCCTGATCCCCATACAGGATTCAACCCTAACTGCTGAGAAGTACAGACCTATTGCTTTATGCAATGTGGTTTACAAGATTATATCTAAGGTTTTGGCTAGCAGACTCAAAGCTCTACTTCCTTCTCTAATATCAGGGGAACAATTTGGTTATGTGGAAGGTAGACAAATCCTAAACAATATTATTCAAGGCCACAAGGTAGTTCACTCACTAACCAGCAAGAGGTAGGCAGATATGATCATGCAATTAGATATTGCCAAGGCATATTACAAGGTGAATTTGATCTATATCAAGAAGGTCCTTACTACTTTTGGGTTCGACGACAACTGGGTCAGATGGATTATGGATCTGGTAACTTCTCCCAGCTTTCCATTTTGGTGAATGGCTCCCCCTTTGAGATCTTCTCTCCTTCTAGAGGTCTCAGGTAAGGAGACTCTCTCTCTCCCTTTCTATTCATCGTCATGATGGAAGGACTGGGCAGGTTCATTAATTAGGCCAAAGCCTTGGCAAAGATTAAGGGACTTCAATTAACGAAGAATGGACAGACAATGACTCACCAACAATTTGTGGGCGACACTATGCTACAAGGAATTCCCACGGTCAAAAAAGCCTCAGCATACAAACAAATCCTAAATGACTTTGCCTTAGCCATAGGTATGGAAGTTAATCTATCCAAATCAAAAAAAAAAATTTCAATACTGATATTGCAATTCAGAGGAACATCTCCAGGATTCTGGGATTTCAAAGGGATTCCCTCGGCTCAAAATATTTGGGAATTCCTGTCACAGACAAACCTTTTCAAAAAATTATATGGGAACCGGTGCTCAACAAGATGCACGACAAAGTCAAAAAATGGACTATCATATCGCTGAACCTTGTTGGTAGGTTGATTTTGACAAAGACCGTTCTTCAATCTATCCCTGTTTTCTCTTTATCAGCCCTCCCTACTCCTAAAGGTGTCCTACAGTAGTTCAGGAATATCGAGAGAGACTTCCTTTGGGGTAAAGAGGAAACCAGGAAGAAATGGGCCCTTGTGTCCTGGGAGAAAATCTATAAACCCAAGAGGTATGGGGGTTTGGGCATAGATGATCAGGAGACTCTAAGTAAAGTTTTAGGAACCAAGCTCTAGTGGAGATGGTTTAAAGAACTAGACGCTCAATGGGCTAAGACCAGGAAAGATAAATATGCAAGATTGTGGAAAACTAATGATCTCATTAGAATGTCTGGAAACATAAAGGGCTCTTATATTTGGAACAAAGCCTGGGAGAATAGAAGCCTTGTTCAAAACAACAGTTTCTGGGAAATCAGTGTAGGAGATATAGCTCTCTTCCAGGAAGACAAATGGAAACAAGAACCAACAGTATTAAAAGAGGACTTTATGAGCCTCAAGCAAGAAACAATCCCAAGGATTAATCAAAGTTAAATATTTCTGGAATCTTCCTCATTACCCTGGAAAGTGGAGAAATTGGAAAAGCATAGATTGTAGAGATGACAATGTCATAAAAATAAAAGTAGAGGAAATTATGAGCATGATAAAACAAAGGAAAATCTTGGTAACATAGGGGTAGGATCAGCAAATATGGGGCTTAAATAAAGAAGGAAGCTTTAATCTTAAGGAAGCAAAAAGAATTATCTTGAACCTTGAATCTTGTGTTCCGGAGAATTCCTAGAAACAACTTTGGTGCCACCAAGGGTGGATGAAAATCAAGCTTTTCATGTGGTTAGTTCATCACAAGAAAATTTTAACTTGGGACAATATCAGGAAAAGAGGAGTTTTTGGGCCTTCTAGATGTCAGCTATGTGAAGAACAAGAGGATACCATGGAGCATATCCTCAATAGTTGCACCTACACAACTTGGTTGTGGGATTATTTTGCAACCATTTTTCAACAGACAGATAGAGATAAAGCAAGTACCATTAATACCCTGAACAAGTGGACAATAAAATTTTCAGAGAATGAGCTCCTTAATTTAGCTTGGGCATTTAAGCCAAGCTTCATTATCTAGAGTGTTTGGAAAGAAAGGAATAAAAGAATTTTCAAGGATGAGAAAATTATTCCTTTTCACCTGTTGGATCTGATCTTGAAGTAGATTAAGGAGACAGTTAGAACTACTATTCGCAATTATCCCAAGAACCCTCCCACAAATAAGGAAACTAGAATACTCAGGAAACTGAGAATGCAAGGGATCATTCCCAATGAACTAAGAAGAAAAGAGAAAGATTTGGAAGTGGAAAAGAAGTTATAACATCCTCCACCGAAGGGTTATCTGAAATGCAATATTGATGGGGCTTCAAAATGCAATCTTGGAACAGCTGGTTATGGCGGGGTGTTAAGAGATGAAGAAGGAAACATAATATGTATATTTCACTGCCATTTAGGTAAATCCACCAACAATATGGCCAAATTAATGGCTTTGGAACAATGTCTTGAGTTGTTGATTCTTAATCATAGCTCCAATGTCCTTATAAAAGCGGACTCAGAGATCTCCATAAATGTCGTTAAGAGAATCAACTACAAAGTAGTGCCGAAGAAGGTTTCAAAACATTGGAGACTAATTCAAGTGTGCCAAAAAATTCAAAATCATCTTCTGAGACTACGAACTATTAGTTTCATCCATGTTCGGTGAGAAGCCAACAAACTAGTGGATACTTTGGCCAACCAAGGAGTATTTAACACAGAATGCAAATTTGAGATGAAATGGCAGGAGATGTCACAAGATGGATTGAAAGCTCTGTACGAGGAACAAGTGGCAGAGGACAGAGAAATTTTTAAATATTGGGCCAAAGTGAAAGGCACGAAATGATGACTTCTAAGCTAGATCGATCTTAGTTCTCTAGTTGGTACCTTGATGAAGGGAAAGCTCTGAGTGATCACTTTACACCCTAGTGTAAATGGATCGATCTCCCTTTTCTTTGGATTGGCAGCATGGGGTCCTTTCCTCAGTTTGGGGCAGTCTCTGTTGCTAGTTCCGAGGTGCGCTGGCACGAGAAGAACAATTCGGATTGTCTGGTGAAGGCTATTCCCCTGCTTTCCTCTCATGGAACAGAAAACTAGATGCCAAGAGGTTACCAGGTGATCACTTGGTTTCGGAATGGTAAGTGGTTTTGGAAGTTTGGGAGCGATCCCATTAGTCTTCGGACACGTGGCAAGGGAGGGGTTAGGAATAGCAACCTCCATCGGGCATTAAAATTCAGACATTCTAGCTGTGCGTTATTTCACCGTGCCATTCGATTTAGCAATAGGAATTGACGGTTAGTATTGAAAGTGTTGTTTTGTGTGGCCATGAGTCATATATGGCTTGACGTGACAAAGAAATGGGGAGTTAGCAGAGTTTCACTTTAGGTTTATGAATCATATTGTTCAACCTAAGGTATTTTAAGAGAGAATAGTTCTATATGATGTATAGGGTAGGGTCAATTTTAAGGCAGATCGCCCTTGGTTTTCCTGAGTCCATTTGAAGGTCAGGTTTTTGTAAATATTGTAATTTTATTTTCAATTTAATGATACAGAAGGATCGACTCTTGCTTCAGCAAAAAAAAGAATACTTTATTCACTTTCAAGAATAGAAAGCTTGGTGTCAAATAGAAAGAAGCTAGTAATCATATACTCTAGACTGAGAATAAATAAATAAAATAACCAAGAAAAAATAAATAAATAAGGAAAGTAGAGATGATGTGAACGTTACTCATTTATAAAAAATTGAGAATTATTGATGCTTATTTATTTATTAATTATTAATAATTAACATCAATTAAAAGAATTAGAGAAATTGGAAAATTAAACTAAATTGATGGAAAAAACACATTAATAAAATAATAATAAATTACTCATTTTTATTTTAATACTAAATAGAAAAATGGTAAAAAAATATTAAATTAAAAAATTTATTTAGTATTAAAAAAATATTAGATTAGAGGAATTGGAAAATTATGATAAATGGAACAACCAAACTAATATAATAAATTAATAAAATTATGTCAATATAATATAAATTCTAAAGAGCCCCGGATGCGGGTGTCAAGGCAAGACCACATGATTTGACGGGTGTCATGGCAAGGCCACATGATAGCCATGCGCCTCCGCGTGCCTGAGACAAGCCTTCTTATCAGCCGGCCGCCATGGATGGTCGGTACAGAGAGCGCCTGCGTTTGCATTCAATGCTACATTAGGTGAATGGGAGAGCCTGTAATTTGCAGTTATGGCGAACTGTACCCATGGGAGAGATGCTGATGTTAAATGGTGTGTTGATCCAAGCCACAGGGGTCATTATGCTGGGCACCGATACATTCCACAGGACTTGGCTCCAGAAGGGAAGCATCTGCGCTCTGTTCTGGTGGGGTATTTGCGCTCAGAGGCGCGGCGTTCGCTGTCAATTGAGGGAGGTTCACACTCAGTGGGATGGTGGCTACACTCAACTAAGGGACACTTGAATTACCAGTCTGCAAGTATGGTTCGGGGCAGTCTCCTACAGTGCTTCCACCCTGAGCCTGCAATTCAACAGGGACCCGCTGAACCTGCAAGGATTGTTAGAAGAAGAGGACCTGCGCGAGGAAGGCCCTCTCATCCTCTATCAACAAGGTCGCGCCTTCCTTGCTTTCGTTGTTGATGTCACGAAGGGGTTCAGGCCAACCCCATCTAAGTCAATCAATTTCTGGACGCGGGGGGTTCTAATCAGGAACCAGCCCCTACACCTGCATTTGGCTCAACCATCTTCTCATTTGGCTGCTCGATGGAAAAACCATGTATCAATGCACACGTATCAGTTTTGTTCATCGAGGAGCCCCAGGAAGAAGAAAGAGATTCGAGGGAACAGGAGAAAGCCCCAGGTGGAAGCTCAGCGGAGGAGGGGAAGAAACCGAAGGAGGCACCTGAACAAGCCCCCTGCAGCCCTCGAAACCAGAAAGCATCGACCTCACAGGAGGATGAATGGGAAGCGATGCGAAAGAAATATGGCTGGTGTCGGGTGGTCGAGGAAAAGTCCCCGGAGTAGCACTCAGCTGGCTCTCATCACTGTCATCCAGCTAGGCTCAAGTTATCTCATGGTTCGCAGCTCTGTTCGTCTTTCTATGATTTTATTTCCAAAGCTCCTCCTTTCTTTTGCTGGTTTATGCATTGTCTGTCAGGCGAATTACTGAGAGTCTTTTGACGCCCTTGCGTGGGCAGTGTTGTTTATACTTTGGGCCCCTGTGTGGGCAGTGCTGTTCAGATTTTGGGCCCCTGCGTGGGCTGTCCTGCTTCTCTTTCGCGCCCCTGTGTGGGCATTACTGTTAAGATTTTGTGCCCCTGCGTGGGACTAATCAGTCAAGTCTTTATGATTAGCTCAAAATTCAGGTGTGCAGCCCAAGTGTGGGCTTTCCTTTTTGTACAGGGAAAACAGAGTCCAAAGAGCCATAGCTAGCCATGGACATAGTGATTTCCTGTCTGTAACTGTTTTACTATATATAATATAATAGAGTAGTTTTACTGAGAAAAAAAAATATAAATTCTAAAGAGAAAAGGGAAAACTTTTTCCTTTTTATCATTCTTGATCATGCTTTGTTTTTATATTAATTTGTGTAAACAACGAGGAAATGTAATCTAAAATCAAGTGTGTTTGTATATGTTGTAAATGTTGTCAAATTTTGCAAGTTTTTTTGGGCTTTTATGTATACATGCATAATGATTTAGAATAAAATAAACGTAACCATTCCAAAAAGGCATGTGTGTTTGTCAAATAGCTAGAATGTCCCTCTTTTGCTGTAAAAAATAGTGGCCTAAGATGAAAGATCCACTTTATAGATGAGAAATTCCGTAGGACATATTTCAAGATGATCATGAGTAGGTAAGAACTCTTTCTTCTTAAACAAATTTATTTGCAATGGAAAAGTTGGGTTTCTTGACTTGTTGCTAGACCAATTTAGTCATTCAACAAATGAGTTGGCATATTAATGTAAATGCCTAAAAAAAGTCTTAATAACTTAATGGTGAGTAACACAAATAACTAGAAACCATTAAATAATTTAGCAATGTATCATTAACATATATGATTTACAAAGATGTGCTTAGTAATTAATAATGAATTTAAAATTCTAAATATTAAAAAAAAAATTATTGTTTTCATCTACATTATTAAAAAGAAATAAATAACTCAATTAATTAAATTAAACATTTAATTAATTAACTATGTAAAAGATAAAAGTTATTATGTCACTATGTTTTGGGAAGTGATATATAGTTTCTGTGCAAATGTATTAATTGACGGCCATACAAGAAAATAGGGAAATAGTTTTCATTGTTTCATAGTCAAACCTTAGGCATTGCATTTCCAGATGTCATGAGGTTAGTGGGCCACCAATACCATGTAGATGTCGAGGCTCGATGTCACCAAGTGTGATTGCAGGGAGGAAGGACAAGCGAGTTTAAGGAAGCTCTAAATTGTGGCATACATGCATTAATTGAGTTTTAATTGGGCTTTCAGTATTGTTCCATTATGTGAAGGCACTCTTTGAGTTCAAGGGAGGTTCACATTATCTGGTATTCTATTTTGGAACATGGGGATTGTTTTCGTCTCGAGGTTTTCTTGGGTTCTCAATGTTTTCTGTGGATATGTTTAAGCCCATGGATAGGTGGCTTCTTGTTGGACTATAGTTTCCTATAATTTCTATCTAGTGGGTGTGTTTTGGTCTTTATGGATATTCTCCCATGGTTTATCTTTATTCTCTCTCCAATCAGCGTTTAAGGGTTTAATTTTTATGCTTTGATGTGTATTATTTGAGGGTTTGATGCCTTTACTCTTTAGTTTCTCTCGAAGGGTTTTTTCAGGGATTTCTTGCTTTGCTGCAAGGTTTCTACTTCAATCACTCTTCAGTTATTCTTTTCATGGATTTAGTGCTTTTTTGCAAGCGTTTCTAGTTTCTTCCTTGCTAGTTTGGTCTTTCGAGGCACGTTTGCAAGTTTAGGAAGCTGTCAAGGGTTCATTATTTTTTCACTGGTCGCTCTTCAAGGGATTCTTTCTGTCTTCAGTGGGAATTTGAGGGTTCTTCCTGGTGCTTTCATAGAAATTTATCTTCAGGGGTTTTTTGGCTCTCAAGGGTTTCTTTTCTTTTCCCTAGTAGTTTGTTCTTATGAGGCGTTCTTGTGGGTTTCTTGGATACCATGATTCATGTATCAAATTTATGTTTTTCTTTTTTTTCTCATGGAAATTTTATTTTTCTTCCTTGGTTACTAATCTATTTATGGCTATGTTGCAGGTGTGTTGTGCCAAGGGTTAGGGCTACAATGCTAGGAGGTTGACTACTTGCATAGTTGATACTTCGAAAATGATGAAACATTCGCTTCAGGGGTGATATTACTGCAATAGTAAACCTTGGTACGAGGGGTTCTCAATGGAATAAGGATTCACCATTATTTTGTTCCATGGTGATTTTTCTGAATATGGTGTTTGTAACTACATTTTAACTTGTAGATATTCGAGACACTTTTGTTTTTGCAATTCCTTTAGTGATTTGTAGCCTCACTTTTACATGCCATAAATTATCAACATCGTTATATATATATATTTTTTAATTTACCCCCTTTCGTATGTTGAACCAATCCTTCTACATATGGGATTCACTCTCCTTATTTGACTACAGCCACCTTTTAGAAGTCTTAACCTAATCTCTCCAACCCTGTAACTTGACTTGTGTACCCTGCTTTTTTTGCAATGATTTTTTAAAGTTAATTGGATGAAGAGTCCAACCATTATTTGCAGTTAATATTTGAAACAACACCTCTCCAAAATATTAAAGTAGGCTGCCACCTACATCCCTGCCTCCATCACTCTGATAGGAACTATTCACATAGGGAGGGAGTTTCCTTTATTTACTCCACTTCCTTACCTCATTTAACCTATAACCAAGAAAGAAAGATAGGCAATCAAGCTAGATATATCTAGACCCCCATTATGGATGCACCACCCACTCTTTAGTTTACATTATGGAAGGTTTGTTTATGTGTGCGTATACCAAGAAGGACAACAAAGAACTATGTTTTTGTGTTTCATAAAGGGCATATCACTAGTTGATGACAAATGTTCCTTTTCAAAACCGTCATCCTCCTTTTCTATGCAATTGACTGACTTGGCAGTGTCAAAGGATCTATGCCTTTTATAATTGGTTTAAAAGCTCCCCTTTTTATAGGCATATGCAATCTATGGATGTTTCCACAGTGGTCATCTGATGTATTGCTGTAGGAAGGAATTTGAGGAGTACAATACAACCTCTCATTTTTCAATCAAACCGGGTTTTGTAAAAGAGATTACCTGCTTAAAGGGGATGATTGGAAATGAGAATTAGAGGTGTGTGGAGAGAACCCACTAATGTCCTGATTGATTTTAAGCCCCTGCAATATTTTTTTTCTTTACCAGAGCTTCCAAAAGGAGTTTGTAGTAAATCTGGGGAGTGAGCATGTGAGGAAATCTAAAACTGTTTGCAAAATTGAGCATTAGATACTAATGTAAGATTTGAACTAGTGTTAGATGCTAGAGCTTGTGATGTATGTTGCCAGAATTATTTCTAGTGGATAACTCACGCATGAAAGTGGCATCGGTGTTGTTCTTACTGCAATAGAGACAAGGTTGTTGTGAGTGCCGTTGTTCGACAAACAACTCTATTTCACACAAAACCAATTTCATGTTGCTAAGAACTACATACAATGAACATAAGAAGTGACACAAGGACAACAAAGAGGTGATAGATTGATCCTATTTTCAAAAAATTAGTTGATATTTCTTCTTCGTTGTTTCAATTATCAATAGTAGTATGCATATTTTGCAGTGATGTGAGATAAATCTATGTTTGTTGTTGTATTTTTTTATATCTTTTAAACAAGTTTATATGTTGAGTGGTTGTGGCCATAATATACCTAGTATGAAGATTTCTTGATCTATAGTTCCAATGGTGCCTTTAGATTGTTGATTGATAATCACAATTCCCCTTGATCTCTTTGCTAAATTTTAGATTGACCTTAAAGAATACCATACTAATGATCTCAAAAAGTTTGCTTCTTTCCTTGAGCAATCTGAAAAGTAGATTATTAGAAGAGTTTCTTAACATTGTAGCACAAAATCATGAACAACAAAAGCCATGTTACAATGGATTTTATTTCTTGTCTCTTGGACATGTCCTTAGTAAAGTTGTGGATTATTGTGCTATGCTAAAAGCAAAGGTGTTGTAAGGGAATATATTGCAGTTGGGTAAGGGCTTCACTTTCACATTGCTACAAATCAAACATAGATATATGTACACCTACACATAAAAATTGAGACATGGAACTGATTATAAGTTTATAATCGGGTGAAAAAAAAATCATGTATTCTTTTTGAATATAACTTTGAATTAATATATAAGGGATTGAGTATCGTATGTGTTACGAAAAACATTTAAATTTTAAGAATATGCTACAAAAAGGAAGTGTTAGGCATTTAATTAGTTTTTAGTAGTGTTCATGTTTTCAAGAATATATTTTTTTCAATTGTGCTCGCAAATAATAAGATTGTTTTATTCAAACTATTATCTTCATGCTCAAATATCCTTGATATGAAACATAACCACTATATAAATTTATTTGGTTAGTAAGAATAATACTAGGAATAGAGGAGTTATGTATATCAAAGTGCATGTGATACTCATATCTAGGCATGTCTAGGCAACCAAGAAAAAAGAAAAAATCATATGGAAAAGTTATGGATTCATTGCAAGCAATCACACTATTCATCTCATTACATTGTTCAAGATGTGTTATATGATTCTAGTTAGACAACTTTAATATAAAACATAGTTGTTATATCAATATATTTGGCTAATAGTAATACTAGCAAAAGTAGAGGAATTTTGTGTGTCAAAGTGCATGTGACACTTATTGCTAGACAATTCTATGCAACAGAAAGAAATCATATGGAAAAAATGTGGATGAGTTGCAAACTATCTTACAATTTATATGATTACATGTTCAAGATGTGCTATATGGTTCCAGTTAGAGAATGGACTTATGTCAGTTTATTTGACCTTTTATAGTAATAGTTCTATGACTAGATAGCCATGGATGGGGAAGTTCTATTATCTTAACCCAAACATGGGTGAAATATAGAATACATTGCCAAACATCCATTATTTTCTTTATATAGAATTTGACTTAACACATAAATATTTGGTATAGGATGTAAGATTCCAATTGTTGTTAGGAAATAGTTTCCTCATCATTGGCCCTCCATGAACATTCTACTGTTTTATCGAGAAAAGTTTTCAGTATTTTGATCTCCATGTTTGAATATAACAATGGTCTAGGAAAATCAACTTGAAATTTGATTGAGTTTGAGCCTTAAGCATTTAGAGGTAAGAAACCTCTAGGGTTGTTTAACTACTAGAATAGATTGAGCTCTTGTTAGACTATTATTGATGGTGCTAGACCTGCCAACAAGGGGGATCTCCCTCGTATGAAGTTAAAACTAGACCTCACACCGTTTGGTGTAGGAGTCCCATCTAGTATGATGGCCCGGTTCCCATTATCTTAGATATGTTCCTTAGCTCTTGTTTTTCAACACATGAGAGTGTTATGGTTCTGATTTCAAAAATCAAGGTGAGGATGCCTAGTGAGTGCATAATGTAACTTGTGTCCGGGTTCTTTTACTATAAAGGAAAGGGTAAAACTGAGCCTCAAGATGAGAGGTAGTAGTACCACATAGGGAGAGACACACGTGAAAAAAAAAGGGTTTGTCAAGCATCCAGCGGAATATTCCACAATAGATGCGACAGTCATTAAAATGAAAGTGTAATGGAATACACGTATATTGTACAGCAGAGTAGTCCACACGGGGTTGACGGTCGTTATAACCAAGAAGAAACCAGGATGGTCTATCTAATGTCTAGCAGAGTAGTCCACATGAATGAGACAACAGTGATAAAAAATACAACACATCTTCAACAATGTAAGTACTAAAATAACCCAAGTGGTTCAACTATCTTAGTACAATTTAAGAAAACATGCATTAGAAATGTTTAAATAATAGCCTTACAAATGGATACAAAAAATTCGTGAAAATGTGTTGGCCTGAGACAAGTTTCTAACATAAGAAAAAGTTCCAAGGCACCTTGGTACAACATACATAAAATTGGAGCCACTCCTCTCTCCTCAATGAATAGACTACAAACTCTCAAGGCTATGTAGTAGGAGCCAAGGTGAAAAGTCCATTGCCCATGCAATCAGGGGGTATATATATCCAAGGGTTATGCTTGACCCTTGTGACTCTTGGACTTCCCTCATGACCATTTAACTTCGCATAAATTTTCAACTAACATGACTCTTCAGCTTCATATATGCATCTGTTGGAATTTCATTTTACATTACATTTTATTACAACAATTATTTCCCATAGTAGAGATGTAGTCGATTCGACTCATGACACAACTCAAGCTGCTATGCTGCTGAGTGATTCATGTAATATTGGTGTGTTGTGTCTTCAGCACCACATGGGAAATTCTCATCGATTCTTTGATGGTATTGGTGTTGCTTCATGGTCCCATACATGTCTTCTTTCACTTACTGGTTGATGTGGTATGTACATCCATCCAATTTCAAGCAAGTCTTCTAGCATGTGCTCCTTCTTCATATCGTTCCTCATCGTGCCATGTTCCATTAATGTACTTGTTCATGTAATTCACTCATTATGGGATGACATTAAATACAAAAATATCCTAGTCTAGCATGATGCATTCTTTTTAGTTTTCGCTAGAGGTGACTAGGAGAGAAGACAAGACATTGAAACTGCATAGAGAACATCTCAGGCTAGGATGAGGGGTTCTACAATAGTGTCAGGAAAAGCTATCCAGAGTTGAATTGGGAGGAAAAATTATGCAATCAGGGTCAACAGTATCAGTTGCTAGTTGAAACACAGCTAGGTAGAATCTACTCAATTCCTTGGGGGAGGACAAGGCTAGGTGCCTGGGCAACTCCTGGATGTTTGTGCATAATTTATCAAGGGAAATAGAGTGAGGCGGTAGTAGGCATTGATAAGAGAATCTGTGCAATTTTCTAGAGCAAGGCATTATTAGCTTTGGGAAGGTGCTAGTCACAGTTGTGGAGTTTTCAGAGACAGTGGAAGATAGGAAGCTGAGGGACTATCAACTAGTTTTGTGAATTTGTTGTCACATTGCAACACAGGTAGCCCCAAGGGGTTGTTAGGGAAATATACACATTTCTTGGAGGTAGAGTCAAGCGGGCCAACTTGAGTCATATTGACAGTTTTTTGGAATTCTTGGTAACAATGCAGAGTAGGACTGTAGATGACCATTTAGGTTGCTCTATGCATTTTGTGGGAACATTATAGTCCTAGGATGAAGTGTAGAGAAAATTTCTGGTAGACCAGAGGAAGGTTTGATAGATGATATTGTAGGTAGCATAGATTGGATTGGGCTTGGATGAAACTTTTGTGTTGTTTTGGGAGACAGACAACTTGCTGACTTCTAGGATTGTGTAGTGTAGCAGTCTGGGGGCAGCCTCAAGCACTGCACATTTCTGGGAAGCAGAGTAGTGCCAGTAAGATCAAGGTTTGGTTGAAGGGGTTTGCTTGGTCGATAAATTTTTAGGAAAAATAGCTAACTGTGAGAGCAATTGAACTTGTGTAGACGTGACATTGTGATCATACACTTAGCAATTTGATGACAACACAACATAGACCAACAAGACAAAACATGTACTCAATGAGACTATCTCAAAGATAAGAGTGACAAGTGCGACACTTGAGATAGACTTTCAAATGACCGTGAAGACACTTCCATGATTTTTCTTACAACTTTGTTTTTGAGTGCGACTAATACTCACAAAGTGAAGAGAACTCATGCACAGAAAGACAAACCTTCATAATTTCTAGAACAAGATTGCAAGCATGAAGAAGAAATCAGTATGCCAGAAGATGAATGTTGGTTCAACAAGAGAATGGAAGCAAGAAAATACTTACCCTCCAGATGGTTATGCATTCGTCGATGTTTTCAAGCAGTCCCGATATTTTATCATAACATGGTTCCTTGGTCTTACTATGTAACTCCTTGAGAGTCATCTAACATGTCATCTTTCCTTATGGTCTTTAAGAGATAGATCTGTGTAGTTTCAGCGAGCAGTGACTAATGTGGGGATGAGGCCCTGGGAGGCACATCTCCACAATTTTTGAATGAAAGACATACTAGACAACTGGGACAATACTACACAAATTTGGGATGCAAGACACTGCTACATGATGGGGTCATCAGAGGAAAGTTCTATGAAATTTTCCTTTGAAAGGTTATCAGATTGCTCTGCACATTTCTAGAGAGTAGTTTTGTCCACTTGACTACTCTGTGCATTTCCGGAGAACAGTGTTGATTTCCTACCTACTTTATGCATTGATGGTCGAGCTGCCAAGTGATTACACTGTGCAAATTTTTGAGACAGTTGGTTCCAGCTGAGGGAAGGACACTGTAGGAGACCACTATGTAGTTTTGGATGACAAGGGATTTTGTGGTTCCTATGCATTGTGCGGTTCCAATAGGCAAGGAAAAAAGCTTGAGGGTTGCAGAAGAAAAGTGTGCAGTTCTAGAAAGTTGGATGATGCTAGGTTGCTCAGAAACTGGCTAAATGTTAGATCAGTGAAATTGATATAAACAGTGATATAACTTGATTATGATCAAACATTGGAACACTTAGTGATACAACATGACCATACAGAACATATAAAACATACTCTTCTTGATCCAACGACCTTCGTGACAAGGGTGTGTGAAGTGAGTGTAAAACATGTCTATGTAATGAGAACAACTCATACACACAAAGCTTTCCCTTTGTAATAGAACAAACTTCCCTTTGCATGACACACGATAATCCCCATACCTAATTATGTCACATGATGCATAAAGATGGGGATGTGGAAAACTCTTAAGATCAAGAAGGGGACTTGAGATGACCACCTTACGCATAAGTGACCAAGGAATGCTCGATGATAGGATCCATGGTAGGCTCTAAAATTTGGATGCAGGCCAGAATTTTGGAGGGTGTTGCAGCCACTACAATATTTGGCGACACACTGTTTGAATACTAATTTCTCTATTTCGGTTCATTTCACCGCAGGGCCTTGGTTTTTTAGGGAGTATTGACTCATTGTGCATATTCCTTTAGCTTCCACACTTACTTCATGGACAAAACATGGTTCACCCTATACCAACTCAGTTGAACACAGCAAAAGATTTAGCGAGATCATAGTGTTTCAAAATCAGGAAGGGTATTTTGGCTCACGCTCTTAATATTTTCAGAGTATAAGTTTTCATCTCTAGTGTTTCTCTACTATGAACAAGCCTGGAAAGTACCCCAGTGGAGCCATGCAGGAACACAGGCATTGCTCCACTGTCAGGAAGCCTCGCCAGTATCCCAGTGGAGTTGCTTACTTCCCCTCTCTATGCAGGAATCCTTTCTCCTCTTTTTCCTTTGTTATTTTTTGAAAGATGACTATGCATAGGCACTTATTTATTTTTGGAGCAAGGGAATGATCCCGACTTATTGAGAGAAAAAGAGGTTGTTCCTTAAGATAAGCATGTAAGACCTCTGGTTCAAGTTTGGCTTTTAGATTTTTCCCTTCTTCGTTTTTGCTAGTTGGATGAGATTGAGCACACAAGGGAGAAGATTGAGTACATGCATGGGGTTTCTTAATTTAGACATAGGTTCATGGTTGGACTAGAGCTTCTCTTACAGACTTATCATATTTTCTGTGGAGACTTCATCGGCCAAAAGTTACAACCAAGCAGGAAGAAGACCAACACAGGACTAGCTAAGTGCTATAGTGTCACAAGACTCTTGGACTTCACCGACATACTTACTCAAAATCTAGAACAAAGTGTAGGGTAGCACTTATTCACGTAGTGTGGAAAAACAAAAACCTCAACACAAAAGGAAAAACAAGATGAGAGGAAAGGATTGCACAAAAAGCAAACAAAACTAGAAGATAAGAAAGTGAAATGGTCAAACCAAATAGGATGTGAAATTGGAATAAGAAAACCATCACAAACTACAAGTGCAAAATGAATGCAAGGAAAGTAAATTTAAGATGAAAGTAATCCTACTCCTATCCTAATAGGCTAAATAGTCAGGTGAAGCCACCGTAATCATTCCTCACCTGCATCCACTAAGATACAAATGATTAAAACAAATAAATATTGTGCAACAGAAAAAAAAAAAAACCCTATAAAAGATACACATGGAAAGAAAGGTCTTCCATATGGGCAGAAATATGTGTCACAACCACCCAATACATGTGCTTACCTTTTTTATGGATACATTTTCTAAAAGATCCTCGAAAACTTTTTGCGAGTGTGTCCTCATCTACACCGAGCTTCTCAGCAAGAGCAAGGAGGATTGAATCTTGTTACCTACAATAGAACTTTCCAGGTATGATTGTTCTAGTCATTCAGTGATTGGATCATATGATTCATCATGGTCATTCGGATAGCCTCATGATCCATGAGAGAGTGAATTTTTTATTTGATAAACGTGATTACTATGGGAACCTTGTATGAAAAATGAATCTGGTCATTATCAATAGTCATGCTAGGACACCGAGGACCTGCCATAACCATCAACACAAGCTAAAGTGCCTCACCTGCTTAACAAAAGTCTGAAGGGACAAATGGTGAACAATGAAGATCAAAGAGCGTGAAGCGACTGTCATTGGATTTTTTATGGTAAAAATGATATGTTGAATGATAATCATTGTTGGTAATGTTTCATTGCCATCCTTTTCTTCTAGAAATCCATAATTTCTCTATCTTTTTCTCCCATAAACCCCTCATAGTCCATTGAAATTGATTAATCAAAGCATTATCGTTGTTATTTTACATTAAATTTAATTTTTGAATTTTTATGTTAAAAATTAGAAATTTTCAACAAAATTATAGGATGTCATGACTTCCTGTAAATGGTTTATGATGTGACATGTGGCATGGCAGGAAAATCAAAACAAAGGATAGGAACGTGATCTAGAACGTACATACATGGTGAAAGATCTATTCAACAGTGAATCTAAAGCTCCTAGATACATGGTCAATGCTGGTCAAACCCAGCCTTTTTGGTAACAAAGGCAGCAAAAATCCAGAGTTTCACAAACTAATTTCGTTTTGCTTTGGAAATCAGTTAAGATTAGAAAAGACAAAAATCACTCTTTTTGTAAAAGCAGAAACATTTGCATAATGTATGTACATTCGATTATAGAGGGAAAGTTAGTGAATATATTATAGGAGACAAGCAGACAAAAGACTACGTATTGTATTGTCCAGAACGGTTGTTATTCTTGTGTATTGTTTCTGGAACATTGCTCTTGCATGTGACTTGATTCAAGAACTTAATTACAGGCATCGTTTTACCATTACAGTGCTTATGCGTTAACGTTTTCATCACTTGAAGTTTCTTAAGTGTGCCATGGAAGCGTGGACGGGCCCTACGTGGAGATTGGTATACTTTTATTTTCATTTCCATAGCGTTTTCGAATATGAATAGTGTGAATAGCATTTAATATTATTTTCTTGCCTGAGAGTTTATTAATTTGATTAGAAGTTCTTGCAAGTAATATTCATGGTGATAGCTTGAGAATTCGATTTCTAGATCATTGAACAATATCTTGTAAAAGATTTGATCGATCATCATATTTCGAGGTATCTCTGTGGACTCCGTTTTCATGCATTTAAAATTTCAGTGTGCTTAAAAGATCTTTTGGTTTTCATCAATGCCTAGTGTGTTAGCTGGAAAGAGCTTTTGCGAATGATATCCTTGTAAGAGGGTTGAAAACTCAGAATAGTAACACGTTGTTTCTTTATAAAAGTTACATAGATGATCTGAGTGTTAAGGTGTGAGAGGAAACATATTTCAATCTCTTGTAAAGGAGTGTTGTACCCTGTCACAGTAGACACTTAGTTAGGTAGATGAGATCCTTTTGTGTCTATAGACTTTAGACACGTGGCTCTAAGTTTACCTATCTTGGTTGATATTAAATATAGTCTAATCTAGCACCATAGATTGGCCACTACATTTTGGCGCCGTTGTTGGGGAGGCACAATTAAAGGATTTCGAAAAAAACAAAAAAAAAAAAAAAATTAAAATAAACAAAAACAAAAAAAACACAACATAGATCTGATTTTAATTGTCATTTTAGAAGTCATGTTTCCTTATGCCTAGATCTAGAGATAATAAAGGTAGATTCGTAAAAACCCCCCATCCAAAAACTAACCTACCACTAGGAGAAGACCCTTTAGGAAAAATTGAACACACAACACCAGCTGAGGAAGTCACCATACAAAAATTAGAGGATAAACACAAATTAGGCCAAAGACTTACACTTATTGAGAGACAAATCCTATTGGCACATGAATCACAGAAGAAACATCTCCCTGAATCCTCTACAAAAAAAGAAAGTAGAAAAATAACTCAACAATCTCTAGAACAAGTCTTTGGAAGAAGTAACACTTAACAAGCAATTAAATCACCAGAGGAATCTATCAAAATGGCTGAGGAAGGAGTAGGATTAGCAAGAAGACCCACTCCTGAAAAACAACAAGATCAAAGAGAGGAGGAGGATTCAACCTTTAAATTTCCTATTCATGAACCAGAAGACAGTCATGATGAGGAAATAAAAATGAGAAACATACCTCCTTCTGTGTTACCAAACTTCTATGGCATGGCTTCAGAAGATCCAGATTCATTCTTGTTTGAGTTTGACATTGTATGTCAAACATATGGTTACACAGATGATGCCCATAGGCTTAGACTCTTCCCAACAACATTAAAAGCATCAACACTAAGATGGTTCATGGGACTTGGTGAGCATGCAATAACTAATTGGGATGGCATGAGAAGAATATTCCTAAAGAAATACCAACCTTATTGTAGATTGAAAGATTCTAAAGATGATATCTTTTGGATGAATCAACAAGAGGATGAAAATCTAGAGGAGTACTTGGAACGATTTGCTTACAATTTACAAAAATCAAAGCATCGATCCATGACTCTTGATCTCACTCAAACAATATTTTTGAAGGGCATTTGAGAGGAATACTTAGATGATCTTAATTTGATGGGAAAAGGTGATATTTCCACCTTACCTTTTGAAGAAATAACTGATTTATGTGAAAAGTATTCTAGGAGCAGAGCCCAAATTGGAAAAGGAACCATATCATCCAAAGCCACAAAATCTGCTTCAGAAAGTGTCAAAAGAGCTGAAATAGGAAATTTGTTAGAGGAATTCAAAACAGATCTATTGAGTACCTTAGGATGGTTCTGCTAAAAATCCAATGGCATGATTTTGGGCTTTGAAACCGTAAGGCCTCCTAGGTGTCCTTCCCACCACATTTTATTTGTAGAACAACGTAAGGTGTCTTTCTCCTTCTTCTCTACTATGTGACATTTGAAGGTGTCCTTCTCACTGAGAGTCTCTCTTGTCCACCCTCTAGCATCTAGACGAAGTTGTGGCAACAAAGAAGGCTATGTGGTAACATGAGAAAGTAACATATGTTTACTCCGGAACCTTTTTTGTTTTTTCTTACTCATTTATTTGCTTAATTTCCGGTTAACTCTTATATTCTTGCCAATTTGGACGAGAATCCACTCTTCAACAAATCATGTTCAGGTGATTTTTTTTAGTTTTCCTTCTTTCCCTGTCGACTGGGTTATTATTTTTTTCCTATTAAGTTCTTGGGTTTCTTCCCTGTGATCATTTGACTAATTGGTCTCAAATAAAAAAGTCTCATAGGATGACTCGTTAGAGTTTTTCAAATCATCCCTTCAATTTTTTTCCAGATTTATTCCGCTATGTGAAATTTACACCAGCTTCGCTAATTTGATCTCGTACTCACAATTATGAGGGCTACTACTAACACTCTACCCAACAGTAAGTCATTGAATTACCCTTTTAATTCTCATAAGCATATTTCCTCTGCCTATCTAGTACAGGCCTGTCCGATGGTGAGACACTGGGTCTGATGTAACCCTTATCTAGCAATTCCTGTAACTACATTTTTAGCTCCAGTAAATATGGTATGCTCATTCTATAAGGGGCTCTAGACACGAGGGTGGCACCTAGAACTAAGTCGATAGGTTAATATCTATCTCTATGAGTAGGTAACTTAGGGATTTCCTCTAGAAAAAAATATTGAAATTCTCTGATGCCACATAGTGTCCCTAAATTTTGTTTTCAATTTGTTGCTCATTTATTTCCACTTGCACCATGTATACTTGACATCCTTTTATGGCATTCATTTTCAGCTGGAATGCTGAAATTTGTTGGACTGATATTGGTTTTGGTTTACCTATGATTAACTAGTTTTTCCTATCCATACCTATGCAACTCAATATTTTCTCCGAACAATTTATACCAGCTTTATGTTTTTCTAACCAGTCCATGCCTACTAACAAATCATAGCATCCTAATGGAAGAATGTTTAAATCTTCTTATATGGAATAATTGTTTAATTCAATGGGGTACTATTTTATTTGACTGGTTACCTTTCTTTTGGTACCCATCACTAACTGTACCAGCCATGCATTTTTAAACTTTTTTCGATTTTCATTTAGATCTTTCATGATTAATATAACTTAAAATATCGCCTCGATCAATTAAAAAAGAAACATAATGGTTTTAAATGATACCTTTAATTTCTATCATGGTAGACTGAAGTTCAGCTTGTCTATCCTCTAATGTGGCACTGATCGTAGGAATGTTTTTGGCAACATCATTTACACTTGCTGCAGCATGGACTTCTTGATTATTTTGTACAGATCACTGATTATGTGGACAAACTCTTAATAAGCATGGTCTCCATAACCCCAACACTTCAATGACTCTCTTTCCTTGACACCACCATTCATTTTTTTATCCAATTCAATAGTATTTGACCCAATGTAAGACACTCCAGGTTGAATTACATTTTCCTTGTTTGTTATTTCTCTAATGATCCTTTCTGAAATTTTTTTAGATAAGGATGTTTATGTCTTTTTATTGTGGACTTAATTTTTTCATTACTTTGCCATGATTTCAAGATTTCACTTCTATTTTCGAACTGTTGGTAGCACAACCTAGTTTTTCTTACCACCTCATCCTATGATTTAGGATTTTCAAACTCAATTCTTTGTTTTTAGGGTGCTCGTAAATAGTTAAAATATCATCATACTTTGGCTTTCTCTTCTTTTATCTAGGTAACATATCGTAATAAGCTTGTAAATTTAACTACAAAATCATCCATGGTCAAGTGTACTAGCCTTAACATGGAATTCCTTAGTGTGATCATCGTAGTATCACTCTCTCAGGAATTGAGACTTAAAATGTTTGTGCAATTCCTCTGAAGTAACCCTATTCTCCTCCAATAGATGTACAACTTTAAATTATTCCCACCATAGAGTAACCTTACCCTACTACTAGTAAATAGTCATTCAACCCTCCAAATTACTTTCATATTCATATAACTGAAAGTATTTTATCATTTAAAGAAGCTAGGCTTATGTGCCTTCTTCTTTTTCCCCACCTTGTATCTCCATTTTATTCTTTCATTTCTGTGATTTTGGATATTTCCTATTTGAGTCACCCTTGCTCTAAGACTTTAATGATTTTGTTTCCAGCATTTTCCTATTCAAGCCATCGAGTTCTATACTTTTGTAATTGGACTTTTCAGTCAATTCCTTGATCATCCTCTCCTTCTCCTCACTCGCCTTCAACAACTGTTGATTACTACTCTAGAGGTGGGTTAACTTTTGTTGCATATTTTTTATGACATCGTTAAACTAAGAGGGTGGTAGGTTACTACCATTTCCCAACTCAACATACGATTCCTCATAGCTATGATGGATTGAGCAGAATTAGTCATCATTCTTTTGCAGTTATATTTACTCAAGTACCTTATAAACATTACAACTCTTATGATTATTTTACATTTACATTTTGACACATGTTTCTTTTAATTACAATGGTGCCTTCTAGAACTGTGTAGTAATTGACCCTCTGATACCATTTTTCACGAATCAAAGGCAATTACTAAATTTTTTTCTTTTTTTTCCTTTTATATATGAAAAGAGAATGTTATTTTATTATATTCTTTCTGGGGTTGTGGTCTAGCGCTTGGAGAATTTTTTGTTCTTACCCAACTACATATGAACTGTATACTCTATTGTATTGTTAATTCCTAAGTACTGACCACTTTATGAGATGGTAACATGATTGAATTGGTCTGTGTGTTATGTCCTTATCTTACCTCTAAATGACATTTATCTTAGTCAATTGTTAAATATTAATGTCCCATGGTTCTACTTTAAAAGCAGAGTCATGAGGATTATTTGATGTTGAAGCGCTTGCCTTTATATTACCCAAGGTGGAAGCTATTATAACCCATGTTATTTATTACATTGCAACTATACAAACTCGTATCTCCATTCGACCAGTATGCCACCTGCACTCAACCCAAAGGTATGCTAACTCAACTTATTTTCCAATGTCGAGGCCTTTTTAATGAACAACAAGTATCATTGATTACATTATTTGCGCAACCAATTTTACATATGGTACCCTGCGCACATGATATACCACCTCTCTTCACATGATTGCCAGAGGGTTTATGGATCATTCCGTTGATTTATGTATTGTGTTTTAGTGAGTGGCTAGGATGGTTGCACTTAGATCCAATTGTGCGACTTTGAGCTTTGAAGCCCTAAGGCCTCCTAGGCATCCTTCCCACCACATTTGGTCTTCAGAAAAACAAAATGTGCCTTTCTCCTTCTCTTCTTCTCTACGACAAGTGAAGGTACCCTTCCAACTGAGAGTCTCTCCCTTCCACCCAATAGAATCTGGACGAAGCTATGGGAACGAGGCATGTCATGTCGTAAGACGAGAAAATAATGTATGTTTACTATGTACCCTTTGTTATTGTTTTCCTTGTTAATTTCTAAATTTATTCTAACGATTCAGTTCATGTCACAAATTAAGATTGTATCAGTGATGGAATTGATTTGGCAGAGAAGCCACTCTGCAACTTATCATGTTCAAGTGAATTTTATTGAGGTTACCCTCTTTCCCTATTGATTGGGGTTATATTTTTTTTTCATATTATGTTCTGATGTTTCTTTCATATGATCATTCAAATAATAGCGGAAATAGACTTCTTGGTCTTAAATAACCATAGTGATGGGAATCGTGAGGTTATTTCGTGAGGTATTAAGTGTTAATGCTCTCCAGCTGAATCTTTTCCCTTGATGTTGATTCCTTATTGTTTTATTTTCTCTATGTTTAATGTGAAATGTACACCCTCAAGTCTCTTCTTTTCTTTTGTTCGGATGCATAACTTTGTCATTTGAGGCTTACGAGAGCCAACCCAACTCAGTTCTCAATTCACCAAGTATACCTTGCCTTTACATAACTCTTGGGTTTCTATTTTTCTTCGTTGTTCCTATCTTATGCAGTTTTTTCTTGCACTGTAAAAAGTTTAATTTCTGCCATTTGTTCCTCCTATAGGTATCATGATGGCACTTTTGGAAGTTTCGGGTTGATTACAATCATATTTCTTCTTTTCTAATTGGTTAATGATATAATTTCCTCCCCCTTCAATCTTGGTGATCTACGCATATCCTTATAAGGGTTATTGTTCAATGACGGGCTTGGGATCGTTAATTAACATAGACACAAGCACATGCACTCTCTTGTCCATGGGAAGAATACTTCTACTTCTATTAATATGATGAACTTGTGTATAAATTTACCATGTAAGGGAAGAGGAAATGTTTATGACTTGTAGTCCCATGTTTTAAAATTGATTATTGCCTTAGATTTTTCGGAAGGAGGTTCTCCCTAAGTTCTTGAAGAACATGTTAAGCAATGTATTTACTGTAGCCCATTTTTGCATTTAATCAGTAATTCATGTTTATCTAATGTCTGCACTTTGGTTTAATTTTAAATTTTAGGAATGGGATTGCATTACCTAATCTGAAAAGTCTTATTTGCCTATGATGATGGTATTGAGATGAATATTTGTAGTACTTGTTTCTTACACATATTGTGTTGCATTTCCCTTTTGAAATTTTCTCTTTGTGACAGAGTATTCCTCATGGTTTGTTATATCCTCCTTTCTTGATAGAAATTATAATGTCTAATATGACCGAGTTACCTTATGCTAAGGGTTCTTGAAATGTACTTGTATGGTAATAGCAAAATTGTTACTATTTCAGTTCGATGTTTTTTAAATTTGAATTTCTATGGACACTATGTGTTTTTATAGTGTCATTCAACTCAGAGAATATATCTGCTTGTTTAATCATGTGCCATTAGCTTACATGTTATAATACCATCATTGAAGTACTGTATATTTCATATATTTATAGGTAAATTTGGAATTGATTTCTATTACTCAGTGGTTAATAAAGCTCAATATATTATATCTACTGAATTTATTATTCTTAGCAGAGTATTAGTTTTAACGAATATAACTTATATGACATGCTTAATTTCGTTTTTCAGTTTTCTTTTCTCTGTGTTAATTCATTCGACATAACGTATATCCCCCATTATATTAACCTACCATTTTCCTTTCGTCTTAAACCTCAATTACTAACCTTTCGATGAGGTCATATTGCTCATAATTAAAACTATTGTAGTCTACTGCTCACATCCTAGATTCTTTCGTAAGGTGTTTGAAATTAGGATCTTATATAAGACTCAACTCCACCACATCTAGTGATGATAAACTCTCATAGGACGTCTGGGTAGAGTTCTACAGAATCATCTCTTCATTTTTTTCTCCAGATTTATTCCACCATGTGAAATTTATACTGGCTTAACTGATTTGAGTTCATACTTGCAATTATTAAGGTTACTACTAACACTCTACCCAACAGTTAGTCGCCAAATAACCTTTTTATTTTGCATGAGCATATTTTCTATGTTTACCCAATATCTCTTGTATGTGAAATCCTCCATTACAATCCAAGCATCTAATCATATAATAAAATGAGTAGCTTCTACAGCTCATGCAATCAATCAATACCTTTGTAAAATATAAACTTACTAGTTAATCCAACTAGAAATATTAATTCCACAGAGATAGGGGTGATAGTGAGAGAGTTGGAGGGAAGAGAGAGAGAGAGAAATAGAGATGGGGGAGAGTCAGAGTGGGGTAGGAGAGAAAGGGAAAGAGAGGAACAAAGACAGACAAAGAGATGGGGGGGAGAGACAGAGTGGGGTGGGAGAGAAAGGGAAAGAGAGGAACGAAGAGAGAGGGGGGCAGAGAATGGGAAGAGAGTGAGGGAGAAGGCGAAGATAGAGAGAGGGAGAGGAAGAGGGGGAGAGAGAGATATGGATAGATATGGAGAGAGAGTGTGTATATCTGGTAGGTGAGATAAAGGGAGAGAATAAGAAAGAGACGCATAGATACAAATACATATATTATATAGTATTATACAATGAGTCTATATCCATCTTAACCTAGGATCTATGGTTGAGAAGGATAACGTCCCTAGAGGTGCAAACATCTCCTCAAGTTTTGCACTAAAAAAATAGTATTTCACCTCAAGATCTTTGATCCCTCTCGGCGCTTGATAGTTCCAGGGTTAAGATGGATCTAGGCTATTAATAATGAAAATAATTTAATTCATTATTTACAACTATATGTTAACAACTACTAAAAAAAATTGTTTATTAATAAATAATATTTCTTTAGTCAAAAGTAGCTATGATATTATAAAACATCTCTCTACATCTATTTCAATTGATGGCATGATCTAGTTCTTCCCTTTGACTGAATATGAACTACAATTCATGGTTGTAAATGAGTCCATCGTATTATTTAATATTAAATTATAGATCTCATTTTCGATTTTAAATAGAATTAAAATTAAATTTATTACTT